>ML817236.1:44676-65886 GCA_009831015.1 Picea engelmannii | reverse complement strand
GAGAGAGAGAGAGAGAGAGAGAGAGAGAGAGAGAGAGAGAGAGAGAGAGAGAGAAACAACTTGAATATTTGGTAGTCACGTGATAGGACGCTAAGGTTAGGGAAGATAACCTCACTGCACATTTGAAGACCTTGGAAACAATAGTACCCAAAGTACTAGATGACCAAACAAAACTTCAAATTTTCTTAGTATATTATTTTCTTTGTGAAAAATCATGTGATGATTTTTTAATCTTGCACTTCTCTTATGATCATTTGCAGATTTTATGGTTATCGTGCCCTTATAGAACATCAATTTTATGAATTACAACAACCGATAATCAACACTCTCGATAAGCATGAATTTCTCACATAACTCTACAATCTATCCCTGAATATCAATATAATGTATTATTGGATGAGAGATGCAAAGGCTTGAAAAATTATATAAAATCATGATAGCAAAATGTGGATGCCTATCCCAATAGTTCTAGTCATCCATTCCATCTAGTTAGAGTTCAAGTCAAATAAAATTTTAAGGATCCATACTTATTTTAAAGTGTAATAAACATGGTGAATCTTACCAATTCTTAAAATTCTAATCATAAAATGTTTGGTGATATTTTTGTAAAAATATTCAAATTTTTAAGGATTTTATATAGTTACTATAAAATTTTAATGATTTTTAGAGTAAAATACTTTTATCCTATAGAATTTGGATGAATCAACTTAAAAAAAGGAAATCGGTGGATCTTTTTTGGGAAAATAACATGGAAAATTAGCCCATGAGTGAAATTTAACCCCTAGAGTTTTCATTAGTTCAAGTATAGAAATAGAATTAGAGTCTTTCATAGAAGCACAATTAACAATTATCCATTAGTATAGTCTTATTGTTGATGTCCTTCATCATTTGTTGAAACTTTCAAAGACTGATTAAAAAATTTAGCACCATATACATGTTGTCATAGATATAACGATGTATATGAATATTCTTAACACCTCCGCTAACATTACCTAATATCATATACTGGCTTAGTGCTTCCCATTTCTATCCAAAATTAGTAGAGTGACTTATTAGTTTAGTAGTTAGTCTTGGATGATTGATTTGGATCATAAGAAGTTGGCCTTGTAGTGCACCAACTCCACTTTGAAGGTTTATTCGAGACTTGAAAATGTATTTTTACTGGAATATAACTGGATCTAGTTCACCATGCTAGTTCGATATGTTTGTTTTTAAATTCAACAATAATGTGCCAAACTTGAGTATTTTCTAGTTTGCCTTATTATTCTGCACAATGTGCTTCATGTACAATTTCTAGTTTTAGAGCATCATAATTGGATTTTAGTTTCCTTTCTCACAGAAATTTATTCAAATCTCTGAAGTCCCAACTTACAACATTGGTATGCCACTACCCCTTTAGATATTCATCATTTTAGAACTATATAGTGTTGGGCCATGTATGCTTCAAGATGAAGAATAATTTTTGGGGTACATAGTGGTTATCTAGGTTTAGTGTTGGGGTTAAAATCCCTCCATTCCCTTGGATGATGTACTCCTTTATATGTCTTGCTATATACACATGTGCATTCTCCAAGTTTTAAACATTTACAATAAAAGAATTCATAGAAATTCTTTATAAAAATAGAAAGAATAAAAATATTATTCACACATAGCACTCAGAGATTTACTGTAGAAACCCTTAACCGGGAAAACTAGAAAACATTAGAGTTGCACCTTTATTACTCATCGTATTAACTTTACCATTTACAATGCAAGATATAGGATTATGTGGAATCAAAAACCCTAATCTGTTAATCTGGATTAGATTATAACCCTAATTTCTTAACTGGAATTAGATTACAATGGGCCAAAAACCCATGGGATGAAAAACACCAAAAATGGACCAAAACAATCCCAAATTTAAATTTAGGGGCTCTAACCCCCCCAATGCATTTGATGCAACATACAATGCATGGGGATAACCATGCAAATAATATAACACATTCCCAACATTCTCCCAATTGTTGTTTTCTTTGCATACATGAGGCCTAAGTTTTACAACATCAACAATTTAGGGAAGCAATGCCCATTTCTTCTCTACACCAAGAAACATTCTCAGTACTAATAGAATTTTTCAATGAGTTTGGAACATTATTAAAATTTTCAATCTTCACAAGAATCACCTTCTTGTCTTAAACCATGCCTCTCACAAAATGGTATTGAACATCAATCTGTTTTTTTTTAGAATTATAAGCAAGGTTCTTTTCCAAAAGGATTGCACTCTGATTGTCACAATATAAAATTACAACTTGGTGTACAAACTCGATACTTGAACACAATATTTGTAACCATACAACTTCCTTACTTCCAGGAGTGCCTTTCATGTATTCAACTTCTGTAGTTGAGAGTGCAACTACAATATGTCTATTTCTTATCCAATTGATTGCTCCTCTAAATATGTTAAACACATAACCACTCATATATCTTCTATGATTCATATCTCTATCACATTCTACGTCAACAAATCCATGGCAATCTAACACTATGTCTAGTCCAAGTCTTCCTAGGTAGAAAATTGCATAATCTGTAGTACCACACAAATACTTGAAAACCCTCTTTATAATTTTCCAATCTTCCTTCCCTTATTTTGACATATACCCACTCCAAAATTGCACTACATGGACAATGTCTAGTCTAGTACAGACCATTAATGCATATATCAAATTTCCAATAGAACTAGCATAGGGAACACAAGACACGTCCTCTTCCCTTTCCTGTGTCTCGGGACACTAATATGAAAATAAATTTACACCTACATGAATAGGAACCTTGATAGTTTTACATTCCTGCATATTAAACATTTGTAGTATTGTCTCAACATATTTCTTGTGATTCAACCAGAGTTTCCTATTTTTCCGACCTCTTTTAATTTCCATGCCCAAAATAAAATTTGCAACATCAATATATTTCGTATAAAATTTAGAAGAAAATTGAGGTTTGACATCCTCAATGATTTCATTATTATTTCCAATCAACAACATATCATCAACATGCAGGACCACATAAATAAAATTATCACCAACTAACTTAGAATACACATAGTAATCAACTTTGATTCTTGAGAAACAAAGTACCAATATATAAGTATCAAACTTTTGATAGCACATTTTTGGAGATTTTTTTAACCCATATAGGGACTTTTTCATCTTGCAAATTGCCTCTTTCTTTCCCTTCACTACAAAACCTTCTAGTTGTTTCATGTAGATTTCTTCTTTAAGATTCCCATTTAGGAATTTTTTCTTCACATCTATCTTCTCTAATTCAATATCAAAAGTAGTAGCAATAGACAAAATAAATGTAATAGAAGTTAATTTAGCAACAAGAGAAAAAAAATTCACCAAAATTTGTTCCCTCTATCCGGGAATATCCCTTTTCTATTTAGTGAGATATGTACTTCTCCACTTTACCTTATGTATTCTAATTCTTGTTAGAAACCCATTTTCTATCAATGGTCTTTCTTCTAGTTGGCAACTCAACTAGATCTCAAGCCTCATTCTTATCCAAGGTAGTGATTTCTTCAACCATGTCCTTCTTCCAGAGTTACGATCCTTGAAATCCACTACCTCCCTAATAGTTCTAGGATCATCATTAGTAATAGATAAAGAAAAACTAGAGAAACAATCAACTGGAGTGTACCTTTTTAGTTGCCTTCTTTCCTAAATTGATCTCCTCCATACCAGAGTATGAGGTTCTTCTTCTTTTTATTCATGTTCTTCTATTGAGTTAGATTATGAATCCTTCAACTCAAACTCTATTATCTCTAATTATTTATCCTTTGGTAAGACATCATATTTGGGAACATCTCTAACCTCTCTACAAACATCATCTCAACTGTAAACAATCTTTTTAGTTACTGGGTTCCAAATTTTATAAACTTTTATACCATCTTTATAACCAATAAAGATACACTTTTCAACTTTGTTATCTATATTACTCTTGTTTTCCCTTGGAAAATGTACATAAGAATCAAAACCAAAAACTCTGAGATGTTTAAGAGAGAGATTTTTACCAATCCATGCTTCTTGTGGAATTTTGTCCACCAACGATGATGAGGGTGATAAATTCACCAGGTAACATGCATTATCGACTACCACTACCCATAATTCCTATCCTAACTCAGTACCATTGAGCATGCTCCTTTCTTTCTCCATCAACATCATGTTCATCCTTTCTACAACCCCATTCCGTTGAGGTGTGTATGGAGTAGTATTTTGCCTTGTTATTCCTCACTTGTTACAGAATTCCTTGAACGTGTTCATGCATAACTCTCCACCATTATCTATCCTCAACATACTTTTATTCTTTGTTCGATTCTCCACAAGAGCCTTAAACTATTTAAATTTACCAAAGACCTTAGATTTCTTTCGAAGGAAGTAAATCCATGTGTTTCTAGAGAAATCATCTATGAATGAAATGTAGTACACATATTTACCTAATGATGGAACATGCATAAGTCCAAACACATCACTATGTACTAACTCTATGATTCTTTTTTCTCTTGTAGCACAGGATGATAATAATCCCTGATTATGTTTACCATATAAGAAATGTTCACATAAATCAAAATCTAGTGTGCAATCAGACATCCCTTCAACCATACATTGACCATGTAATGTTTGAAGTCCCTTCTCTCCAATATGTCATAGTCTTTGATGCCACAAAATTGTCTTTTCTCTAAAGACAATAGGGGTTCTTCCTTCTTCATTTCCACCCTCGTGAACAATATAATTGTTACACCCATCAATGATAGTGCTTCCCAACAACTTGTATAGAGTTCCATTCTGAACTCCCCTCATCAACACCATTTATCCTCGAATTATTTTGTAGGTTTCCCTTTCAAACACAATATATACACACACATAACTCATATTTATTATAGATATCAAGTTTCTAGACAACTTTGGAATGTGCAAAACCTATGGGGGTGTTTTAATTCTTCCATCCTTGAGCAATAACTTGACTTTTCCATGTCCCATGATTTTGGATGTCAAGTCATCTCTCAGGAAAATGTGACCTCCATTATACTTTTCGTATTCTCAAAACCACTCCCTGTGGGGATTCATATGAAAACAAGAACCCAAGTCGATCAACCACACATCATGATCTGCATGTGTTCTTGAAGAAGCCAAGCACACATCCCCTCCTTCCTCTAAGGTGGTCTTTCCTTATGTAGAAGGAACATAATCAGATCCCTTCCCTTTATCAACACTTTTATATCTACAATCCTTTTTATAATGCCCAATTTTACCAGATTTCCATCATTTCCTTAAGGATTTTCCTAAATATTTTGATCTCCCCCTAGAGGAATTATTTTTATTTCTATCCTAGGAATGACTTCTTACAGATAAGGCATATGTGCTCTGACTATCCATGGTTTTTCACCTCATTTCTTCTGATAGAAAGGATGAAACCACATCATCAAACTTTAATGTGGTTGCATTACTCCCAATAGCTACAACTAGACTATCCCATGAATATGGCAAAGAGCACAGCAAAATAATGCACTTATCTTCATCAGAAATTTTAATATTGATAGAAAAAAAAATGAGTTACCTCAATATTAAAGGCATTTAGATGATTTGTCATAGAGCCTCCATCATTCATTTGTAGTAGGTATAACTTCTTTCAAAGGAAAAGTTGGTTTACCAGAGACTTAGACTGATACAAAGTCCCTAACTTATTGCATTTAACTCCTTGGTTGTAGCTTCTCTCGAGACATTCAATAACACTGAATTTGAAAGAAAAAATTAGATTGTACTTTTACCTTCCTATCCATCTTCGTCCAATATTCTATCAACATACTCGTAGGTGTAGTAACAAGTTCCACAATGACCCATTGTTCTTTGTCGACAACAAGGTCCTCCATATTGAGTGTCCATGACTCAAAGATTTTCCCGTTAAATTTCTCAATCTCAATTTTATAATAGTTTGTCAATCTCTTTTAGCAAAAGAATCATCATTGGTGAGATCCCATTGAAACCGAATTTCTCATAGACCCAATATAAACTTGCTCTACCAAAATGAGTTGAACCCTTAGCAACAAAGGTGTTCCCTGAAGCCAATAATATCGCTCTGATACCAAGTGTAAGTTTTAAATATTAAAAGTAAAATAATGCATATAGATTATTTATAGAAATAGAAAGAATAACAATAGCATTCACGCACATTATTAAGAGATTTACCCTGGAAACCCTTAATCGAGAAAACCAACAAACCTTAGATATGCACCTCTATTTTTCATTGTATTAACTTCACCATTTACAATACAATATATAGGATTATGTGACATCCAAACCCTAATCCATTAACTTATATTAGATTACTACCCTGATTCCTTAACCTAAATTAAATTACAATGACTTGAAATATCATGGGCCAAAAAAATACCAAAAACAAACAAACAAACAAAAAAAAAAAATGGATAAAAACAACCAAATGTTTTTTCTCAAAGCCCTAGCTAACCCCTAATGGAACATACAATGCCTCGAGCACACATTCTACATGCTATCTTATTGTGATTAGTTGTATATTTGCATATTTGGGGCTTGACATGTGGACCTAAATAGTGCATCCTTGAATGATTAACAATGTAAAAATAGACATGGTTATAAAGGAAAAATAAAAATAACTACATTATAATAATATCTCTATCATCTTCTTTACATACAACTATATCTATGTCTTATGTGTAGTTATTTAGTTCGTGTATGAACTTAGTACACGTAACTATTTATGAGATTGGTTTATGTTCTTCTTATTATGCCTTATTTAGTTAATAACTATGTACGAAGCATTAACGCTTCGGGTATTTCCTAGTTTAGTGATATACCACCAATAATAACCATGCATCATATTTTAGCATTATATCAAAAATATTCTTCCATCTCAATCATGCAGTTTCATTATTGCATTCTAATTTTATATTTATAGTGCACTTAAGCTTGGCAACTCTATTTTGGAGTTTGCTTTTGGTCATAGACCCATGTAATACAACTCAATATAGGATTGTTTTTGTGGATAGATATCATTATGAGAAGATATGTACAAACAATAGTGTTGAACATATAGTGGCACGTTTAGTAGCATAACGAAAACTTTACAAATAATATTGTTGAGCATATAGTGGCACGTTTAGTAGCATAACGACAACTTAATGGAATTTAGGAGATTTTTTTTTAATATTTAAAAAAAAAAAAAAAAATTATGGAACAATTGAATCTTTAAAGGAATATATTTTGAAATCTTATTTTTACTTCAGTGATTTTGTAAAATAGGTATATCACGTTTTCATTAAAAAAAATAAGGACGTTTTCATGTAATTATATATATTAAAAATTTAATATACTTTAAAAAAATATTATTTTGAAAAATAATAAAATCATATATTAAAAATGATGTTTTTTAATTTTAAATTTATATATGATTTAATTATAATAGAAAAATCATTAAAATACACAAATATTATTTATTAATTAAAAATGTGAAAAACATTATATTCATGTTTAAGAACATTATTTCTTTGATCATTCTCCTTTATTTAAAATGATAAGTGTTTAATTCTAGTTTGAAACAAATAGCCACACATACCCATCAGGGGACCCATACAACTCTTTGCCTTGTAAAAGACACTCACCTTCCTCTTAACTCTTTCTCTCAAATGAATCCCTCTTTTCTCATCTTTATCTCATTTTTCATGTCTTTTAAACCTCTAAATCATTAAACCTCCAAATAATTAAGGAAAAAAAAACATTAAAACATAATTTTAACACATTATTATTATTTTAAAACAAATTACCATATATTCATTAATTATTAATCATTATCATTACCCATATTCCTCACCCTAATTCAAACCTCCTCTCCCATGCCCTTAATCCCTTAAATATAAAATATAAATAAATAAAGATGTTAAAACATTTTAATTTAATGTGTTTGAACATTCTAATTTAGTGGCCAATATTTATTTCCATGAATAAAAGGGTTAAGTTTTATCTAATGGTTTTGGGAGAGCATAACATTTCCATATACATGAAGGGAATGATTAATCATTTTGAGTATTTGGTGTATCAACCCAATTTGAAATTGATATTTTAATTAAAAATTTATATTTATTAGTAGAAAACTTTGATTTTTTTTTTTAAATAATATTGTTAAATTATAACATTTATATTATATAACATTTTATCAAACAATATAATTATTTGATATTTTAACTAAAAATTAATACATCTCTTCAAACAACATAAACATTTAATATTTTGATGGTAAATTAATATATATTTACAAGTTAAAAAAATTTTAATCAATTCAAATCAATATGAATATGTTATCATCAACTATATTTAAAACAATATAATGAAAAATCTATACTAAAACTAAATTTTGATTTTAGAAATTTCATATAAGTTTTAAAATAAATATGGTAAATTCGAAAAAAAAAATCATTTAGATTTTTATTTCAATTTGTTTTTAATATTGGAAAATGGGATCTTTGTTCCATAAATAAGGGAATCTCATACAATATCAATTTAGTATCTGTCTTGATCGTGACCTTTAAAATAGATTATTATTATTTGAATAATAACTTAATCAAACTTTTTAAATTTGATTTTCTCACTCACATTCAAAAACCCCTTGAAAACATTTTTTTATTCAAACCTTGAAACATATTTTTAAATCTTCTAAAAGTTAAACAACCTATTTTCCATTTTTATTTTTTTTAAGTTTTACACCTTAACTTCTAAAAAGTTAAACAACCAAATCTCTAACTATATATCTAGAAGAAATTAATATAATAAACTAAATATTATATATTTTGATTTATCAATGCTAACATATATCCTTAATATTATAAAAAAATATTAATTCCAACAATATAAGCATTTGGAAGGAGCTATCGAAGAGAGGTTTCTCACGATTTTGATCTCAATTGGATGACCTTTGCTGAAATTCTTTATTTTGATATATACCTAGAAGCGTAGAATAATTTCAACCTTTTTATTATGAGGATATTAGTGATATTGCAATTGATATAGAGGGAGGAAAACTAGAGAATAGAGGTGAATATAACTTTGGAGTAAGGATGATTTTAGGGGTTAAATTTCGCTCATGGGCTAATTTTCCATGGTTTTTCCAAAAACGAGATTCATTATTTTAAAAATGATTCACCCAAATTCTATAGGATAAAATTATTTTACCTTAAAAATCGCAAAAAAATTATAAAAACTATATAAAATACTTAGAAATTTGAATATTTTTTAAAAAATATCCCCAAACATTTATAGTTTACATATGAAGGATTAACAATATTCGCCAAGGTTTCTACATTTAAAAATAAATTTGTATCCTTAAAATCATCCCTGCTTTGGAGATTAATAACCTTATTAATAGATTTAGGCATGGATCACTTGTCATGTGTGTGCTAGATTCAAAATCCAACAAGATTTTTACAATTCTATTTGAGATAGAATAGGTAAAAAGTTGTGATCCTTGAATAGTTCTTTCTAATGAGCTATCATGCACTTTAAATGAAGATTATATGCAAAAGTTGCATCCTCAAGAAGTTGACGTATCAACTAACCACCATGGGGCCCACAATACTTTTTTTGTTTCATCTTTTAGGGTTAGGGTTTTGATGTTTAGGGTTTTTGTCTCTTTGTCTTTTAGGATTCATGATAAAAAGCCCTTTTCAGCCTCTTTATAATAATCTTTTTGTAAATGAGCATAGTTGATATCTCTTTCTCTTCATAGATAAGCTACCACTATTCTAGCCAGTTTATGTTATATAGTATTTTGCTATTTTATTCATTAATATAAGTTGGGTTTCACTATATTTCTATGTTATTTGTTATAGTTTTGTTTGTATCTTGTTTTGTTCTCAATATAATTTAGATCAGTGGTATTAGTAGAGCATTTTGCTCCTTGTTATTTCTTGGTGCATTTCCCTGACGAGGTCAAGGTATAGAGAGTTGGGTCTTGAGCTAGTTTTACTTGGGGACAACCACTCACATTGGCCCAAGCAACCTCCCATGGTGGAAGAAAAGAGAGATGATGAAGTAGGATATCCTTTCAAAATGTTACTTGAGGAAACCCTTGCACAATAGTGGAATGCGATGATGGACAACTTCACCATGATCCTTCAACAATTGTTGACGACAGGTAAGGCACCTTCAACAAGTAGCCATTTCAGATGTGTGACACCCTTCAAGGTACAAGTTAACTTTGATAACCACTTATTTGAAGGCCAGATAGATGTATATGATTTGGAGAAATGGTTGCATCTATTAGAAGGGTATTACTCTGTTAAAAAATTTCTCGACACTGAAAATATCTCCTTCGTTCTCCTTAAATCCCTTCCCCATGTAACATATTGGTGGGAATGTTATTGAGAGAGACATAATGAAGATGAGTCTATGGAATTCGAGATAGGAACCACTTGGGCAGGCTTTGTTTATTCCCTTAAGGAAGAGTTCTACTGTATCAGAAACTATGATGACCAATACACGAGATGGACGACTCTGTGTTAGGAAAGAGACCAAATGGTGCTAGAGTACACTAGCATATTCCATACCTTATGCTTCAAGTTGGGTATCAAAGAATTTGAGTGGAACCTAGTTCTCAAGTACTACAGTGGCCTACTTAGGTACATCCAAACAAAGATGAATTTCTTGGACATCTCCTTACTGAGATTTTCTTATCGATATGTTGTCAAAATCAAGAAAAAAATTAAGCAATGGAATAAGTAGGAGTTCGGATCTGCAAATCTACAAATACAAAAGCATGGAAAATGTGGCCCTAACTCATAGAATAAGGGATAGAGCAAGGAAGGCTAACCTCGAGATGACCAATCCAAGCTGCAGACAAAGAAGGACACTGGAAAGTGGTGTGAGTTCCAAAAACAAACCTTGGCACAATAGTGATGAATGTCACTCAAAGAAGTCATTGTTGGTGTTAGGGACCTAGCCTCCCTAACCCCTCATGTAGATAGAATAATATATTTCCATGTAATAAAGGTCGACATTAGTTAATAAGGCCTATTTAATAAAGTGGAATAAGTCAATGTAAGAAGACCTAATAGAAGCTTCCACTTCTAGAAGGATCTTCCTCTAGAATGATCATTAGAAGATAGAATTAGTATAAATAAGAGTAGGAGTCATGAGAACTTTTGTCTTGAGAATTATTGTAATAAAGTGTTGCTCTTCTAGAGGTTTCCCCCTCGAAGAGGCAAGTGAACATTGTTTCCTATCAATAAAGGTATTTGGTGTTGTGGTTTCATCTATGGTGTTGTTCCGTTGTTATTCTCTGCAATATTTCTGTTTTCAACTATTATAATAGATCTGGTACCTTACAAGTGGTATCAGAGCACTTTCCTTGGCAACAAAATGTGGGTTATTTTTTTTCCAGGGTAGAGACGTATTCCAACGTCTTAAAGATACAAAGATCTGTCATTCAGTGCATAAATCCACGGTTAGGGAAGCATACACACATGAACTACAAGTGGTACTTAAGCACACATTATTGGACACCCTTGTAACCCCTGTTGGTACCCCTTTGAGTGGTAGCGCATCAGAAAACAATTGTATATGGATCAACCTAGATTTCCTTAATCCCTCCATAGATAAACCAATCGGTCGCCTAACTGATATAGTGCCACCGAGAACAATACTCAAGAAGATACTCTCTAGTACCTGGGTAGTCGAGTAGTATGTCTAAGGGCACAATATAGCCTCCTTAGTTGGTTCCCTAAGATATTGGGTTGAGTAATACTATTGGATCCCACATGTATATCAGAGAGCTATAACACAAGGAAAACCCTTGTTTGTAGAAACCCTGAATACCCTAACCCTTGGGCTGAAAAAATACACAGAACAAACAAGATCCATTGTCACACAACTTTTCCTCTTGCATTTTGGTTGCAAAATTACTACACATTTTCTCCTATTAAGAATTTGGGCTTTTCAACACTACAATATTCTTCAGATCGGAGTATAACTCCCTAAGAGTAAAAACAATAGTCTGGGGCTTGCCTGCACCCTTATTTGAGACCTAGCCCAATGGACTCCTTTTTTCCTCCTAATTGCAGTGATACCTATCATTTTTCAGCCCTTTTGTTTTTCTTATGGTCCCAACCCCTCCCAACACATCTACTAGGGACCTATTCCATTGGACTCCTCTTTTCATCTTGATTCCAATGATACCTATATAATTTTTTAGCCTGGTATTTTCATGGACCCACCCACCTTTTTCCACCACCTCTATTTTCCACCTCTTCCTATGTTTTCCCCTCACCATGGCCACCACTCGCAACCAAGATCTTTAAAACTACATTACCACCCACATCGACTCCCAAATTTACCACATGAAAGAGAAACTGAGGAAGGACATCAATTCCCACCTTGCCATCCAACTTGCATCCCACCTTGAATCTCAACTTGACTCATTTTCTGCCAAGGTCCTGGAAAAACTACCCATTCCTGGACTCCATTCATCATCTGACCCACCTTCTAACCTCGAAGGAACAACTTCCTCCAATTCCCAGCAGTTTCATTCCAACCCTTTTCATCATGATCTATATCTTCCACGAGTGGAGGTGAACAAATTTGATGGCTTAGATCCCACTGGTTGGGTCACTCAAATGAAACACTACTTCTCCTTGAATGGCATCACTAATGAATTGGAAAAACTTCATTACAGTGTCCTCTATTTGGATCCTGAACGTTGGTAATGGCATCGAAAATCATGCCAAGGATATGTATCCTGGACATAGTTTGTGGCTGGACTTTATGACCTCTTTGACACTTATACACACTCCATGGGTTGTTTGACCAAATTGAAACAATTTGGTACCGTGGAAGAGCTTATCACCACATTTAAGCAATTATATTACAGAACAGAGGGCATATCTGGTGATTTTTTCAAAGAATTATTTATTAGTGGCCTCAAGGAGGAAATCCATGCCCAAGTTCTCATGACTCACCTCTAGACTTGGTTGGAAGCTACTCAACGTGCCAAGGAAGCCCAACATGTTTTTTTTTTCCAACACCACAAACATTATTTCCCTCTGTGTCCTCTTCCTCCTACTCCTACTCCTCATCCCACCCCTCTCAAGATCCAAAAATTAACCCAGGCATAAATGGATGAATGCCAACTCAAGGGTCTTTGCTATAATTGTGATGATTTTTTTTTCTAGGGTACAAATGTAAGGAACAAAAGTTGTTCATGGCCATCTATGAGGATTTTGTTGATGACAATACTAAGGTTTCTCCTGTAGTGAAGATCCATGACCCATCTCATATCACTCTGCCATCTGATCCACCAGAAGTTGAACCAATCATTTCCTTAAATTCACTCACCAGATTCTTTGCTCCCCAAACTCTCAAACTAATTGGCTACATAAAAAATTGGAAGGTCATCATTCTCAATGACAATGGTAGCACTCATAATTTCATTCATCAACACATTTATCAAGAAACCCATTGTTATATCCATGCAGTCAACAATTTTCTAATCATGATTGCTAATGGAGGTTCCGTGAAATGTGGGGGGTTGTGAAAATGTGTGTCTCCAAATTGATCAGTACAACCTGAAATATAATATGTTTTCTATTGACATGAGTGGATGTGACATTGTGTTGGGTGAAGAATGGTTATGAACTCTTGGTCCCATCCTCATGGATTTTAAGGAATTGACCATGCAATTTCAACAGGACAACCAACAATATAAGTTCCAAGGAATCACAACAGGCTCACCTGAGATCATCAGTTCCCATCAAATGGAAAAGATACTAAAAAAATTTCATTTAGGCATTATTGTCCAACTCAATGCCATTCAATATGTTGATACCCCATCTATGCATCCTGCCCTCCAATGTATACTCTCCAAACACCAGAATATTTTTTCCACTCCCCATGGCCTTCCCCCTTACCACATTGTTCATGATCATTTTATTCCTCTAGTTCTGGGTAGTCTTCCTCCCAATGTCCACCCATATTGTCATGCCTTTGCCAAGAAGAATGAAATTGAGAAAATTGTGCATGAATTGCTTGACGCAGGTGTTATATGCCATAGTGCCAACCCCTATTCTTCTTTTGTGGTCATGGTCCTCAAGAAAGAAGGCACGTGGTGCATGTGTTCCGACTTTCGTGCTCTCAACAAAATCACCATCAAAGACAAGTTTCTCATTCCTATCATTGATGATCTATTGGATAAATTGAGTGGTGCTCAATACTTTACTAAACTTGATATTCGTTCTGGGTACCACTAGATACGTATGAAAGAGGCAGAAATTCCCAAGATGAATTTTCAAACTCATGAGGGCGACTATGAGTTCTTGGTCATGCCATTTGGTATGTATAATGCCCCATCTACTTTACAAAGTCTCATGAATCATGTATTCTATCCTTTTCTCTGTCATTTTATCTTAGTTTTCTTCGATGATATTCCCATCTATAGTAAAACATGGACAACCCATCTTTCCCATGTGGATCAAGTTCTCCATCTCCTTTCTCAACACCAACTTTTCCTCAAGCAATCTAAATATTCCTTTGGAGCCTCAAAAGTGGAGTATTTGGGTCATATTGTTGGTGTAAGGGTGTATGCTAAGAAAATTAAAGCTATGTAGGATTGGTCGCACCCCAAAACTCGCAAGAGCTTGCGTGTTTTTCTGGGCTAACAGGATATTATTACAAATTTGATAAGAATTATGGAAAAATTGTAGCTCCTCTCACTGCTCTCCTAAAAAATAATGCTTTCAATTGGATTCTTGCTACTGATCAAGCCTTTCAGGCTTTGAAAGAGGCTATGTACACAACTCTTGTCTTGAACCTTCTCGACTTCAAAAATACTTTTTTCCTAGAATGTAATGCATCAGGGAAAGGAATTGGTGCAGTTTTCATGCAATACGGAAAACAAGTGGCCTTCACTAGAAAACAAAATTCAGAGCGCCATTTGGGACAATCGATCTATGAAAAGGAAATTTTGGCTATTCTACATGTTTTGGATCTCTAGCGTCCTTATCTCTTGGGCCAATACTTCCAAATTAAAATAGATCATAAGAGGCTCAAGCATTTTATGGAACAACAAATTTCCTCCCAAGAGCAACAAAAATGGGCCACCAAGCTCTTTGGATATTATTATGAGATAATTTACAAGAAGGGAAAGGAAAATGGGGTTGTTCACTCTCTTTCCCAAAAGCATGAAGATGAAGGATCCCTATTTTCTCTTTCCTTTATTGTACCATATTGGCTCCAAGATGCTCACTGGGAATGGCTACAAGACCCTAAAATTTATGGCCTTATCCAACAATTGCAAGAAAACTCTCCAGTTTCTCCTAAGTACTGTTGGCACAATAATGAACTTCACTACAAAGTTTGTACGTATCTTAGAAAAAAAATTGCAACTTAAATATACGGTGCTTTCGGAGCTTCATGCTTCCCCCATAGTTGGGCATTCAGGGTTCACCAAAACCTATGAACGGGTCAAACACTATTTTTTCTGGGATGGTATGAATCAAGATGTCTGCACCTTTATGGATGAATGTGAGGTATTTGAACAGAATAAAAGAGAAAAAGTCAAGACCTCAGGAACACTACAACCACTCATGATTTTGTTGACTATTTGGCAGGATATTTCTATGGACTTCATTGTTGGATTACATAAATCAAGCAATAAATCAATTATCATGGTGGTAGTTGATCGTCTTTCCAAATATGCTCATTTTTATTCTCTCCAACTCCCTTTCATAGCATCCATGATGGATCAAATTTTCATGGATAATATCTTCAAGCTTCATGGCATGCCTCATTCTATTGTTTCTGATCAAGATCCCAATTTTACCAACAAATTTTGGCAAGAATTGTTCCGTCTCTAGGGAAACCAATTGCATCTCAGCACCGCCTATCATCCCCAGATGGATGGCCGAACTGTAGTTGTCAACAAGTGTTTGGAAACATATTTGAGGTGTTTTTCATCTAAACGACAGGCTCATTGGAATTAGTGGTCACCCCTCGTTTAATGGTGGTACAACACATCTTACCATACTGCTACTCGCATGACTCCTATTGAAGCAGTATATGTAAAATATCCTCCTTCGGTTCTCTCCTACATGCCAAGTGTATCGAAGGTTTAGGAGGTTGACAAAAATATTTCTTTCTAGGAGGCCATTCTCAACACCCTCAAAACAAATTTGGCCATGGCTCAAAATTGCATGAAGCAACAAGAAGATCAAGGTCATTCCAAATGAATTTTTTTTTAAGGGCACCAAGTGTTTCTTCATCTGCAACCCTATAAGTAGACTTCACTCAAAATGGACCACTGTAAAAAAAAATTCTCCCAAATTTTATGGTCCTTATACAATTCTCAAGCGAGTGGGGTAGGTGGCTTACCAATTAGCATTTCCCAATCATTCTAAGCTCCATCCTTTTTTTCACGTATCCTGCTTAAAGAAGGTGATTGGTACTAAGTGTCACACTCAAACCAATCTCCCTGAGTTGGATGAAGAAGGTTCCATTTGGTTGTAGCCACAATAAGTCTTGGACCACTGTGAGTGTCGCCTTCGTCATTGCACCATCAAGGAAGTGTTAGTGTTATGGAAAGATGAAACTCCAAAAGATGCCACTTGGGATTCGGTTACCATTCTACAATAGTTTCGTCATCTCAAGCCTTGAGGACAAGGCTCTTTTTCAAGGGGGAGCGCATGTCAGGGACCTAACCTCCCTAACCCCTCATGTAGATAGAATAATATATTTCCATGTAATAAAGGATGAAATTAGTTAATAAGACCTATGTAATAAAGTGGAATAAGTCAATGTAAGAAGACCTAATAGAAGATTATGATTCTAGAAGGATCTTCCTCTAGAAGGATCTTTAGAAGATAGAATTAGTATAAATAAGAGTAGGAGTCATGATAAGTTTTGTCTTGAAAATTACTGTAATAGAGTGATTCTCTTATAGAGGTTTCCCCCTTGAAGAGGAAAGTGAACATTATTTCCTATCAATAAAGGTATTATTTTGGTGTTGTTGTTTCATCTATTATGTTGTTCTGTTGTTATTCTCTGCAATATTTTTGTTTTCAGCTATTATAATATATATATGGTACCTTGCATTTGGTCGAGATTAATGAAAAAGAGTCAAAACCCAACTTAGACTCTGATTTAGAGTAGGATAAGGGAAAGTGAATGAGTTAGAGGAGATTGAGGAAATGGGTCACCTAGACTTCCATTCACAGATGTGGGTGAAGGAAACCCCAATGCATTTCATTGTTGATATGGGAATCCATAAGAACTTGATATTGACTGAGGTCATCAAGGTATTGAAGTTGCCAGCAATTACACACCCCCAACCATACACCATCGATTGGTTGATCTAGGGATGAGACCTTTGCATCGGCCAGGAGTGTCACTTGTCCCATGGTATCAACTCATTCAAAGATGAGGTACTATGTGATGTTTCCCCACTCAAAGTTTTTGATGTTATTTTAGGAAAAACTTGTATGTGAAAACATCATATTGTTTATGAGTATTGACTCCGTAGTGTCATTATCACTTTGGGGGGTTAGCCCTATAGGGTACTTGACATAGTTCTGACTACTACAATTTCATTGATCTCGAAAAAATAGTGCCTAAAATTAATCTCATAGAATATGAAGTTTGTCCTCTTCAAGGTTCTGTCAAAATGGGAATGAAAGGTCACTGTGACCACCACAACTTCAACACAAGGTCTCTCTACACAAAAAAAATAGGTGGTCAAGATTATAGAGGAATACAAAGACCTCTTCACTTAAACTGTAGGGGTTCCTGTGCATTGCCAGGTCAAACATCCCATTATTTGATATCCGGTGCTCCCTTTATCAATGGTCCAATATACAGATGATCCCTTTTGGAGAATGAGGAAACAAAGTGTCAAATTCATGAGATCATCCACAAGGGTCACATTCAGGAAAAATCCTCATCTTGTGGGAGCCCAATTGTGTTGGTTCAAAAGAAGGATGCAACGTGGCAACTCTGTATTTATTATAGATCCCTGAATAAAATCATTGTCAAGAACTAATACCTAATCCACCAGATTGACGATTTTCTTGATCATATCAAGGGTTCTAATTTCTTCAACAAGATCAATCTAAATTCAAGCTATCACTAGGTTCCAACATAATCAACCTATGTATGGAAGACAACCTTCAAATCTAAAGAAGGCCTCTTTGAGTGGTTGGTCATGCCTTTTGTCTTGACTAATTCTCCAACGACATTCATGAGGATGATGGATGATCCATTGCAATTTTTCAAAAACTATATTGTGGTGGATGGAAGGAATATGAAGAAGGACAGTGGAAAATAGTGTGATTTCCAAAAAATCCCCTGACACAACACTTATGAATGCCAGAAAAAAAAACCATTGTTGGTCGAGATTAAAGAAAAAGAGTTAGACCTTGACTTTAACTCTGATTCAAAGAAATATAAGGGAATGAGGATCATTGATGCAGATCCTAGTGCTAGCATCACTACCACAAATATATAACTAGACAAGTTATAGGAGCTTGACGAAGGGGGTGCCTTGAATTCCATTCACATATGTTGACAATGGGAGCGAGAAGGAGGGTATGATTGATGCCTTATTTTGAGAATTCTTTATCAGTGGCCTAAAGGATGAAATCCAATCCCAAGTCCTCATGGATCGCCCCTAGACTTGGTTAGAAGAAACTAAATGCACCAAGGAGGAAAAATAGGTCATATTTTCCGAGAACAAAAAACCTTCTTTTATTCCCCACCCTTTCCCTCACAATCATGCTCCAAAAATTAACACAAGCGAAAATGTTTGAATGCCAACTCAAGGGTATTTTCTATAGTTGTGATGATAAATACGTTTTGGGGCACAAGTGTAAAAAATAAAGACCTTTTATGGCCATTTCGGAGGACAATTTTGATGAATATGATGGTGTTTCACCTAAGGCAGTGCTACCCCCATTAGATGATCTTATGCCGCCCTATGATCCTCCAAAAGTTGACCCACTGATCTTGTTGCATTCTCTCTTTGTCGTTTTTTCTCCCCAAACCCTCTAATTGATTGGTTGCATTAAGCACATGAAATTCATCATCTTAGTTGATAGTGGAAAAACTCATAATTTCATTCATTTCTTCCTTGCCCAAGAAATTAATTTCTATATCCGTGTTGTCAACAATTTTCAAATCATGATTTCCAATGGTGGTTCCATGAAATGTGGTGGGCATTGTGAAAATGTGTGCCTACAAATTGGTCAATATAACCTGAAATATCACATTTTATCTATTGACATGGATGGTTGTGACATTGTGTTTGGTGCTAAATGGCTACACACTCTCGGACCCATCACCATGGATTTTAAGGATTTAACCATGCAATTCCAACAAAAATGCCAACAATATAAATTCCAAGGAATTACAATAGGATCACCAGAGATCATCAGTTCCCATCGCATGGAAAAGTTACTCAAAAAAGGTCATTTTGGCATCATTCCCCAACTCCATTGCGTTCAAGTAGTTGAGACTCCCTTGATTCCCCTCGACCTTCAATCTATCCTTTCCCAACATCACACTATTTTCCAAAATCCCCAAGGCATACCCCCTCCTACTGTGACCATGATCATTATACTCATTTAATCCTAGGAACTCTTCCTCCAAATATGCACCCTTATCGTCATCCCTTTGCTCAAAAAAATGAAATTGAGAAAATTGTCCAAGAATTTCTAGACTCGGGCGTTATCCATTCGAGTAACAACCCCTATTCTTCCCATGTCATCATGGTCCTCAAGAAGGAAGGAACTTGTTGTGTGTGTCCTAATTTTTGTTCCCTTAAAAAAATCACCATCAAGGACAAATACCTCATTCCTATCATAGATGACCTTCTAGATGAACTCGGAGGGGCTTAATACTTTATCAAACTTGACCTCCATTCTAGCTACCACTAGATACATGTTAGGGTCCTAACCCACACATAGGTAGATCAATATATTCGGATGTAATAAAGGTCAATATTAATAAGGCCTTTCAATAAAATAGAATAAAGCGGATGTAAGAAGACCTAATAGAAGCTTCTGATTCTAGAAGGATCTTCCTCTAGATGCTTCTCTTGATAGACATATTTAGTATAAATAAGGGTTGAGGGTATGAAAACCCTAGTGGGAAGATTATTGTAACAGAGCGTTGCTCGACTGGAGGTTGCCCCCTCGAAGAGGCTTGTGAACATTGCTTTCTGAATCAAAGTGTTATTTCTGTTGTTGTTCTTATATCATTTCTGTGTTATTGTGGAGATTATGCTAGTTATATTACTGTTATTCTGCCATTTCTAGCATTTCATTTCTGTTCTGCATACTTTTTATATCTGGTATATTGCAAGTGGTATCAGAGCACTTTCCTTGGCAGAAATTGTGGGAATTTTTTTTTAGGGTAGACATATTCTGGCGTCTTTAAGCCACAGAGATCTGTCGTTACATGCATAAACCCGTGGTTGAGGGATTCATACACGCAGGAAATACAAGTGGTTCTTAAGTGCACATCTGTTGGCCACCCTTGTAACCCTTGTTGGTACCCCTTTGAGTGGTAGCGCATCAAATAGAACCTGTGTACGGATTGGCCCAGATTTCCTGAAGCCCTCTTTAGATAAACCTATCAGTCGTCGGACTGCTATAGTGTCACTGAGAACAACACTTGGGAAGATACTCTCTAGTACCTAGGTAGTCGAGTAGTACGGTTAAGGGTACAGTCTATCCTCCTTAGTTAGTGCCCTGAGATATTGGGCCGAGTACTACTGTTGGACCCCACATGTATATCAAAGAGCTATAGCACAGGGAAAACCCTTGTCTGTAGAACTCTTGAATACCTAAACCTTGGGGGACAGAAACATAAACAAATTAAAACAGACAAGATCTATTGCCGCGCAACTGTGTTCGGGTTGCCAAGTAAATATGCATTTCTTTCTGGTTAAGTATTTGGATATTTCATCAGTACAGTATTCTTTAGACCGAAGTATAACTCCGTAGGTGTAAAAAAAAAAAAAAGTCTGGAAATTTTTTCACCATTATTTGAGACCTATTCCATTGGATTCATCTCTTTGCCCTCATCACATTCATCCATATCATTTTTCAGCAAATTTTTTTACCCCGCCCGCCCCTTTTCAGTTCACCCATCCTCATGGCCCATACAT
>ML817236.1:5157-44626 GCA_009831015.1 Picea engelmannii | reverse complement strand
GGAAATTTTTTCACCATTATTTGAGACCTATTCCATTGGATTCATCTCTTTGCCCTCATCACATTCATCCATATCATTTTTCAGCAAATTTTTTTACCCCGCCCGCCCCTTTTCAGTTCACCCATCCTCATGGCCCATACATGTAGCCAAGACCTGGAAGCTCGATTCAACACCTTGCAATCTGGTTTCCTCGAAACCCAAAAAGAAGTGAAACAACTCAGTGATATTTTTGCCTCCATCGATTCATCCATCAATGCTACCATAAATACAACCATGCAGTCCTCAATGGAGGAAGTCAAACAAGAACTGACCACCCAGCTTGAATCTGTCTTTGCATCACTCTACACCAAACTGAAGATCCCTACAGATGACCATTTCTCTGAAGCACCTCCAAAGACTAAAGGTGAAAATTCCTCCCATTCCCATACCTTTCAGTCCCATCACTTTCAACATGACATACACCTTCCATGGGTGGATGTGACCAAATTTGATGGCTCAGACCCCACTGGTTGGGTAACCCAAATGGAACATTATTTCTCTTTATACGACATTACATATGACTTGGCCAAACTCCGGTATGGTGTTCTCCATCTAGATCAAGAACATTGGCAATGGTGGCAATGGAGAAAAACTTCCTGTCAAGGGTATATTGCTTGGACCCAATTTGTGACTAAGCTTTATGAATGCTTTGACATGGACACCAACCATTTGGGCCATTTGACAAAGTTGAAACAATCAGGAACAATAGAAGACTTCATAGCTTCCTTTGAGCACCTAGCTTTTCGAACAGAGGGCATGACTGATGCTTTCTTTCGAGAGTGTTTTGTCAGTGGCCTCAAGGAGGAGATTCGGGCCCAGGTCCTCATGGTTCGACCCTCAACTTGGGTGGAGGCTACTAAAAGAGCTAAAGAAGCACAACAGTTTGTATCCTCTCAAAACAGAAAACCCTCCTTTATCCCTTGCCCTAAACCCGTAACTCCCACTACTCCCTCCGCCCCATTAAAGATCCAAAAATTGACCAGGGATGAAATGGCTAAACGCTAACTCAAAGGCCTTTGTTATAATTGTGATGACAAATATTTCCTGGGCCACAAGTGTAAGGAGCAAAAGCTCTTTATGGCCATCTCTGAGGATATTTCAGAAGAGGATGTTGAACCTCGCCTTGTGTCTGAGTCATCTGAAATCACTGACATAACCCCTCCCTCAGACCCTCCCAGAGTCGAATCCGTCATTTCCCTCAATGCTCTCACTAGCTTCTCTGCTCCCCAAACCCTCAAGTTAATCAGTTACATCAAGCATCAGAAGGTCATCATTCTGGTTGATATTGGAAGCACCCATAATTTTATTCATCCCCGCATTATCCAAGAAACTCATTGCTATATCCATGCTGTCAACAATTTCCAAATCATGATTGTCAATAGTGGTTCCATGAAATGTGGAGGGTGCTGTGAAAATGTGCATCTCCAAATCGGTGACTACCACCTAAAATCCCATATGTTTGTTATCGACATGGGTGGTTGTGACATTGTGTTGGGTGCAGACTGGCTAAGAACTTTGGGTCCCATTCTCATGGATTTTAAGGCATTAACCATGCAATTCGACCAGGAAGGCCACCAATATAAATTCCAAGGCATCACTGTTGGTTCACCTAAGGTCACTAGTTCCCATCGCATGGAAAAGTTGCTCAAGAAAGGTCATTCTGGTGTCATTGCCCAACTCCATGCCATACAAGCAATAGAGACACCCCGAGTGTCGCAAGACCTCCAAGCCCTCCTTTCTAAACATCAAATGGTATTTTCCACTCCCCAAGGAATCCCTCCTTCCCGTGGTGTTCATGATCATTCCATTCCCCTTGTACCTGGAATCCTTCCTCCCAATATCCGTCCATATCGCCACCCCTTTTCACAAAAAAATGAAATTGAGAAAATGGTCCAGGAACTCCTTAATGTAGGCGTTATCTGCCCTAGTACGAGCCCTTACTCTTCTCTTGTAGTCATGGTCCTGAAGAAAGAAGTTTCTTGGAGAATGTGTCCTGACTTTCATGCCCTCAACAAACTGACCATTAAAGACAAACTCCCCATTCCTGTTATTGATGACCTCCTGGATGAATTGAGTGGTGCCCAATTCTTTACTAAAATTGATCTTCACTTGGGCTATCACTAGATACATATGAAAGAGGTAGACATTCCCAACATGGCCTTTCGAACTCATGAGGGCCACTATGAGTTTTTGGTCATGCCCTTTGGCTTGTGCAATTCCCCCTCCACCTTCCAAAGCCTCATGAACCATGTCTTCCATCCCTTTCTCCGTCATTTTGTCTTAGTTTTCTTTGATGATATCCTCATCTATAGAAAAACCTGGACAGACCATCTTACTCATGTGGATCAAGTTCTCCATCTACTCTCTCAGCACCAACTTTTCCTGAAACAGTCTAAATGTGCTTTTGGTGCCTCAGAAGTAGAATACTTGGGTCATCTGGTTGGCAAGGATGGCGTCAAGGTGGATCCAAAAAAGATTGAAGCTATGCAAGACTGGCCACACCCAAAGACTCTCAAAAGATTGTGTTGATTTCTGGGCTTAACAGGGTATTATTGAAAGTTTGTTAAGAACTATGGAAAGATTGCAACACCTCTCACTGCTCTCTTAAAAAATAACTCTTTCACTTGGACTCCAGCCGCTGCTCAAGCTTTTCAAACCTTGAATATGGCCATGTGCACCACTCCAGTTATGGCCCTTTCTGTTTTCACAAAGACCTTTGTGTTGGAATGTGATGCATCAGGGAAAGGAATCGGTGCTATCCATATGCAAGAGGGTTGACCTTTGGCCTTCACTAGCAAGCAACTGTCTGAAAGGAATTTGGGCAAACCCATTTATGAAAAGGAAATGTTATATATTCTACATGTCGTTGATCTGTGGTGTCCTTATCTCTTTGGGCAACACTTCCAAATTAAGATTGACCATCAAAGCCTCAAGTACTTTCTGGAACAACGCATTCCCCCCCCCCGGAGAAACAAAAATGGGTGACTAAGCTCTTTGGATATGATTATGATATCATTTACAAGAAGGGAAAAGACAATGTAGTGGCAGATGCACTATCCTGAAAATATGAAGAAGAAGGATCCCTTTTTTCTCTTTCCTTCATTGTACCCAATTGGCTCCAAGCTATGCGCTAGGAATGGCTACAAGATCCCAAGAGTTCACATTTGATCCAACAATTGCAGACTAATGCTCCAGCTCCCCCAGGGTACTCTTGTCTCTAGGATGAGCTTCGATACAAAGGTCGTTTGTATTTAAGTAAACAATCAAAGATTAAATCCACGGTACTTTCTGAGCTTCATACTACACCCACAGCGAGGCACTCAGGGTTCACCAAAACCTATGACAGGGTCAAACGTTCCTTTTTCTGGGATGGTATGAAACAGGACATTCGTAATTTTGTCGCTGAATGTGAGGTGTGTCAACGCCACAAGGGAGAAACAGTCAAATCTCTGGGCACACTACAACCGCTTCCGATTCCACCTGCTATTTGGAAGGATATCTCTATGGAATTTATTACCGGCTTACCCAAATCGAGGAATAAATCAGTCATAATGGTGGTTGTGGATCATCTTTCCAAGTATGCTCATTTCTGCACTCTTCAACACCCATTTACTACATCCAAGGTGGCTCAAATTTTCATGGACCAGGTCTTCAAGCTTCATGGCATGCCGCACTCTATTGTTTCTGATCGTGACCCAACTTTCACAAGCAATTTTTGGCAAGAACTGTTTAAGCTACAGGGCACCCAATTGCATCTCAGCACAACTTATCATCCTCAAACTGATGGTCAAACAGAAGTTGTCAACAAGTGTTTGGAAACATATCTGAGGTGTTTTGCCTCTAAGAAGCAACATCAGTGGGCTCAATGGTTACCCCTAGGTGAATGGTGGTACAACACTTCCTACCATATAGCTACACACATGACTCCTTTTGAAGCAATATATGGACAGAAGCCACCTTAAGTTCTCTCATACTTACCGAGTACCTCGAAGGTGTAGGCGGTTGACCAAACACTTACAGTTCGAGAGGATATTCTTCATACCCTTAAAGAGAACTTGGTAATGGCACAAAATTGCATGAAGCAACAAGTAGATCAAGGTTTCTCTGAACGTCAATTTGCAGAAGGGGATCAGGTGTTTCTGCGAATGCAACCATATAAGCAAACTTCCCTCAAGGCCGAGCATTGTCAGAATATAGCACCCAAATTTTATGGTCCTTATACAGTTCTCAAGCATGTGGGACAAGTTGCCTATCAGTTAGCTTTGCCTAGTCAGTTGAAGCTACATCCTATTTTTTGTGTTTCATGCTTAAAGAAGGTGATTGGAACTAGGTGCAAAATTCAAACCAACCTTCCAGAGTTAGTTGGAGAAGGATCCATTTGGCTATAGCCAGAAGTAGTTTTGGACCAGCGTGAGCGTCGCCTGCATCAGAGAACCATCAAGGAAGTGTTAGTCCAGTGGAAAGATACGACTCCAGCAGATGCCACTTGGGAACCAGCTACCATTCTGCAGCAGTTTCCACATCTCAAGCCTTGAGGACAAGGTTGTTTTTAGGGGGGCAGACATGTTAGGGTCCTAACCCGCACATAGGTAGATCAATATATTCGGATGTAATAAAGGTCAAGATTAATAAGGCCTTTCAATAAAATAGAATAAAGAGGATGTAAGAAGACCTAATAGAAGTTTCCACTTCTAGAAGGATCTTCCTCTAGATGCTTCTCTTGATAGACATATTTAGTATAAATAAGGGTCGAGGGTATGAAAACCCTAGTGGGAAGATTATTATAACAGAGCATTTCTCGACTGGAGGTTTCCCCCTCGAAGAGGCCTGTGAACATTGCTTTCTGAATCAAAGTGCTATTTCTGTTGTTGTTCTTATATCATTTCTGTGTTATTGTGGAGATTATGTTGGTTATATTACTGTTATTCTGCCATTTCTAGCATTTCATTTTTGTTCTGCATACTTTTTATATCTGGTATATTGCAATACATATGAAAGGGACGAAATTTAGAAGACTTCATTCCACACTCATGAGGGCCACTATGATTTCTTGGTCATTCCCTTTGGTCTTTGTAATTCCCCCTCCACTTTTCAAAGTCTCATGAATCATGTTTTTCATCCTTTGCTCTGTCACTTTGTGTTAGTCTTTTTTGATGATATTCTCATCTGTAGTAAAATGTGGCAAGCCCATATCACCCATGTGGATCAAGTTCTCGATATCCTCTCCAAGCACAACCTTTTCTTCAAATAGTCTTAATGTTATTTTGGTGTCTCTAAAGTCGAGTACATGGTTCATATTGTTGGAAAGGGTGGTGTAAGGGTGGATCCTAAAAAAATTGAAGCTATGCAGAACTGTCCTCACCCTAAAAATATTAAAAGTATACATGGTTTCCTCATTTTAATGGGGTATTAAAACAAGTTTATTTAGAATTATGGAAAAATTGAGGCTCCTCTAACAACTCTTCTTAAAAATAATGTTTTGAGTTGGACTCCATCCTCTGACCAATCCTTCTAAGCCTTAAAAGAAGCTATGTGCACTACTCCTGTACTGGCCCTACCTGACTTCACCAAGACCTTTGTTCTGAAATGTGATGCATCAGGCAGAGGAATCAAGGTAGTCCTTATGCAATATGGATGACCTTTGGCTTTCATCAACCAACAGTTGTCCAAGCGACATTTGGGCCAATTGATCTATGAAAAGGAAATGTTGGTTATCTTGCATACAATGGATCTATGGCCCCCTTATCTATTGTGTCGACGCTTCCAAATTAAAACAAATCATCAAAGCCTCTAGTACTTCCTAGAACAAATAATTTTCTCCCTGGAGCAACAAAAATGGGTGACCAAGTTGTTTTTATACGATTATGAGATCATTTAACATAATGGTAAATAAAATGTGGTGGTTGATGTTATTTCTAGGAAATATCAAGAATAAGGGTCCCTCTTTTCCCTCTCATTCATTGTCACTAACTAGCTTCAGGGTGTCCACCAGGAATGGTTGCAAGACCCCAAAATTTCCATCCTAATCCAAAAACTGCAATAGGATCCCCAAGATGCTCCAGGGTACTCTTAGCATAATGAAGATTTTCACTATAAAGGTCACCCATATTTAAGCAAACAATCGACCCTTCAATCCATGATGCTCTCTGAGTTTCATGCTTCACCTATCGTCGACCATTGAGGTTTTACCAAAACTTATGAACGGTTCAAACATTCCTTCTTTTGGGATGGTACGAAATAGGAAATTCGTACCTTTGTGGGAAAATGTGATACTTGTGAGCGTAATAAGGGAGAGATTGTCAAACCTCTTGGCACACTCCAACCGCTTCCACTTCCACCTACTATTTGGACATATATTTCTATAGATTTCATTGTTGGCTTACCCAAATTAGGCAATCAGTTCGTCATCATGGTGGTAGTCGATCTTATTTCCAAATATGCTCATTTATGTGCTATTCAACACCCATTCAAAACATCCACAGTGGCTCAAATTTTTATGGATAATATCTTCAAACTCCATGGCATGCCTCATTCTATTTTTTCTGATCATGATCCAAATTTTACCAGTAAGTTTTGGAAAGAATTATTCAATCTCTAGTGAAATCAATTTCATCTTAGCACAACCTATCATCCCCAAGATGATGGCCAGACAAAAGTGGTCAACAAGTGTTTCGAAACATATTTGAGGTGTTTTTCATCCGACATACAATAACAATGGGTTCAATAGTTACCCCTATCTTAATGGTGGTACAACACCTCTTACCATACTACCACTCGTAGGAATCCATTTGAAGCAGTCTACATCCATAAACCACCATCGGTTCTCCCATACATGCTAGGAGTCTCCAAGGTTTAGGAGGTTGACCGCAATCTTACAATCTGGATGACCATTCTCCATACTCTCAAAGAAATTTTGGTCATGTCTTAGAACTGCATGAAGCAACAGGAATACCAAGGTCACTTTGAACTTGGTAAGGTGCATACGACACTTGCAACAATGCATGCGACACTTAACAAGGTGCATACGTCACTTTGTGACACTTGTGACACTTAGGGTGTGAAACCCAAGTGTGAAATTTGGATGTGTAACAGATTCCTCCTAAAGTGTGATGTCAGAAGAGAAATTGATGGTCGAAATACTTTACAAATTATTCAATTCAAGGGTGTTGGACTAGGAGAACCTGGAAGAAGCTACAAACAATCATTTGTCAGTATGCATATATGTTCCATTTTTTAGGCAGGCATACCTATGCTCGAAATATGAGATGAATCAAAGCATGGACATTGACCAATACAGTACTGACCCATGAGAATACTCACTAAGGATATGGCCACCAAATATACAATGTGGATCCATACCTCCATGACATGAATTGTTCGTAGCCATGAAAAATACACATTGGAGCTACGCGAAGAAAACACATAGCTAGATATCAATACAATGTGGATATATGTGACATTATATATATATCAGTAACATTTCCATCATGGTTATTGTACTAAAATATTTTACATGCTCAAATGATATCCATCACAACCTTGGAAAAACACATAACAGAGTGAGCCCTCAACCTAGGGTCTTCGTCCTGATCTCGAAACGGTACAAATCTAACCATGTGGATAAATGACTTGGTATTGAACATGGTAGAAACCACTTGATTACCAGTCATTGAGGTATATAGTTAACAAGCACGAGGGAAATCACCAATGATGAAAATGACTCCCAAGGTAACTTAAGTATATTCCAACAAATGTGAATAAATGAACTGAGGTTGAACATTTGTGAAATCATTCGATCATAGGTCAATGATGTAAACTGATTGTCGAAATCGAGGAGGCCTTCCATTGAGGCATGCAATTCTGAAGGTACTAACTGGTTTCTAAGTATGATTCCTAGATAATGTGTCGAAGTCAACAGGAAAAGACTTGCCGAATGAGGGCCTTGATGTATCACCCATCATCGACACAAAACTAACACAGGAAAGTGATGTAGGATGGTGGATCAAATGAGTATGGACTGACACAAGAAATGGAAACTGGTAATACTGTAGATGGATGGTTTGAAGTGAAACTTCCCTTGAACATGATGAGGCATGAAAAATGACTTGGAAACATTGACTCGATGAGTACCAAGAACATAATGTGACGATAATAAGAGGACTCTTCGACTGGAATGAAAAATTATAATGACACATGGAATTGGTATGACTCAGAGACAAGCATATTACCCAACTGTAAGACGAGACGCAAACATGTGCCATGTTCAAGGGTGACAACAATAACTTCCATACTGGATACCAAAAAACTTGACCCACTTCCTTCAATTTCCCCGTCATGATTAATGAGTACCTCTTTCTTTTTTAACGAGCTTGAGGAGGATAAAAAATTCTCAATATAGCTCATCCTTTGGATGAGTACCTTGACATATGTTTAAAAAAGCTGAGAAAGGAGGGGTTCAATCCTGGAGATTGAACTCACATAGGTCCTTCAATGCATAATTTTACGAGCCCAAAGAAGGTAAAATCAATATTTTTTCACATTTAGAGAGTCTGAAAAGAACTTAAAGACAACTCCATGGATGACTTTTTTGTAAATTTAGTCTCCCAAGCCCAAAAACATGTAAAACAATATAGGGGAGAAGTCTTCTAGTCATGCTTGACTAGAGTATTTATTTTTTGTAATTAGTCTCGTGAGGTTGAAAAATAGATAACTATCACTCAAAAGATACCCTTTCAAACCTTTTAATGAGTGTGAAAGGAAGAAATTTCACTTGACAATATTTTCATGTTTAGGGAGTCTGGAACAAGCTTAAAGGAAACTCCAAAGAGTTCCTTTTTTCGTATAGATTTTGCAAGTCCAAAAAGGAGATAAAAGTATACTCGATAACCTATTCTCATGTATTAATGAGCACGAGAAAGAACAAAGAATGATCTCGATAACCTATTCTCATCTATTTATGAGCACAAGAAACAACAAAGACTAAGCTCCTTCTAGAAAAAACTACTACGTTACGATGGGAACAACCCCCAAGTGAGGGTCACTCCTAGCAGCGTGTCTCTCTAAAGGTATTTTTCCCGCAATTGTTTTGATAAAATATAGTGGCTTCACTCCAGCATGATGTCTAGAGGCTAGAGACCTACCCCCTAAGCATTGTTTCCTTTGTTGACTCTTCTTCTTTCCTCGTTTAGGCATCTGGTTACTAATAGGAACATTTTCACTAGGAAGAGGAAAATAAGGTTCAAGTATTCAATACAGAGTGACACTATATTTGGATAGAGGTGGGTCTGTCTCATTTTTAATGAGCTTGACAGAGACAATGAACTATGCTCGTGAGCAGCTATTTCATTTTTAATGATCTTGGCACAAGAAAATAACTATGCTTGTTAAGACCAGGTACTACCAAAGGATCATATGATGCTAGGGATTGTCGCACCTTAGTTGAAATCATATTTAATGTGGAAACTTGCATGGTGGAAGGAGGAGGTAAAGGAAAAACCCCCATGAGAGAGGAATCCTTAATAATACCTAATCCTACACTCTCAAGACTAGACTGTCCTAAAAAGGGGACATTATTTGCTGCAACATTGTGGAAGTCTAGAGTTATATAGTCAAGTTGGTCAACAGTTATAATTATTCCTTGATGGGGAAATCATAAGATAAAAAAAAATATAGATGAAACCATAGTCATTGCATAGAACCAACTATGATCAAGTAACAAATTATAATCTAGGGGTGCATCAATCACTTCACTATCGACAGAAACAATTTTACCCTTCAATGTCACAGTGAAAGATTGCAAGAGTCTGCGAGGTTGGAAACCACGTCCATAAAACAATTTCAAGGTGGTAGGATATTGTCTAATTTTAGGAGAACCAAGGGATATCCAACAAGGAAAATACATGACACAGGCGGAGGCTCCCTCATCCAAAATAGTGTGATGGATGTTCTTTCCACTAACCAAAATTTGAATTTGGAATGATAAGTGGTGGGAGAGCCTCTCCTTAGAGTAGTTGATCCAAATTATGTTCAAGACGAAATGAAAGTAGATATATTGCAATGAAATACTCATGAAAATTGCCAGAAACAAAGAAATACAATAACAATTTATTTCTATTAATGAAAGAATTGTAAAGAGATTGTAAAAATACAGAGTGCAAGACTCACTAGAATGGTGGCAGCTTTATCTCTGAAAAGAGATGTGACGACTACGCTCAATCACAAGAAGATGATTACAATGAGGCTCTGAAGGCCTTTTTATTTTAAACAGGAATGCCAAAACCCTAGATATCCAAAAACATAACCCTAGGAGATGAAACACCAAAAGTCATGTGGGACCCATTTGGGTAAGTTAGTACATTAACTTCTAGGGGTCGTAACTTTTGCATACGATCTCTGTTTTAGGTGTGTGATAGCCCATTGGAAAGGTATTTTCGAGAACTACACATTATGTTGTCAAACTCTGACTCTATCTACAATTTGATTGTGGTGAGCCAAAATAACACTATTTAGGGACCCAAAATGGCCCTAGAAGTACAACAAGATGTGATGAAATGAAAACATACAAAATAAGCTAGTTGGATTAGATGAGAGGCCACTAGTATCCACCTGGAAGATGTGTAAGGCTCCATACAACCCAAAAAGTGTATAACCCACAAGGCCCCAAAACGGCCCTGGGAGTACAATAAGATGTGATGACATGAAAACATACAAAATAAGCCAGTTGGATTAGATGGGAGGCCACTAGTATCCACCTGGAAGATGTGTAGGGATCCAAATAACCCTGGAAGTTTAGAACCCACAATTACAAAGAAGTACAAAAGAACGTGTTGAACTAAAAAATGACAAAAGGATCCAGTTGGAACCACCTGGATCAATCCTCTCCCCTTAGGAATCAATGGTAACCATTGCGTTGAGTGCCCAGGGAAGAGGGGAACGCATGTTCTGAATATGAATCTTGGTGAGCTGCATGATTTGTTTGAGAAGTTGTGTTGCTTCGTTTGTGGAAGACTGTCACAAATCAGTTGTTGGTGGGGTTGAATATGCTCCACCAACCTGTTGTCTCCGGGTTTGATGGGGTATTATTTAGGCACCATTGTAGGTGAAGAAGCAATATCTTATTTCTCTTTGGAAATATGTTTTTTCTATATAGAAGGTGTTGAGGCTGCAGTGGTTGTAGCGGTCTTCTATGCATCCTTTGAACAAAATGTGAAAAGGATGAATTTTGCAGTATGAGAGATTACCTTGTGGCATTGTTTTGGTGGGGCATTAGTTGGAACTACCTCTGGTATCTGATAGATCTGACCTCCCAGAGTAATAATGACACTATGGGTTCTAGATTCATAGAAAACATGCTGTCTCCACATATATGGTTGGCCCAAAACCACATCACAGACATCAAGAGGGGAAACATCACACACTACATCATCCTTGAAGAGATGGATGCCATAGGACATGAGGCACTACTAGCTGATACGAAGATCTTGACCCTAGTGAAGCCACCCCATGTTGTATGGTTGTGGGTGTGGTTTTGTCGATAACCCCAACTATTTGATGGCCTTATATGATACGAGGTTCTTATCGATACCGTTATCAACAATGAAATGAAATGGGGTCCCCTTCACCCACATCTATGAATGGAAGAGACACTCCCTTTCTTTAGGATCTACTAATTCTTCTAGTTGACTTGTTGCGTTCATGACAATGGTAGTGGGGTTTGTATCGATGATCTGTCTATCTTCAATGTTTTTTGGATCAGATTCTGAATTAGGGTTCAGCTCTGCATCTTTGACCTCATCCACCAATCATTGTTTCGAACGACATTTATTGGTGTTGTGCCAGGGTATTTTGTGGAATTCACACCACTTCCCAATGTCATTCTTCCCTTTACCCTTTTTGTCCTGTGTCTTGGACTAGTTTTCTAGGGGATGTTGGTTAGGGCCGTCTTTACCATGATTTGGTTGTTGCATATTTGCAGTCTCGAATTCCCATTTGTTCTTGTGCCTACATTTCTACTCGATTTTGACATCACATCGATAGTCAATGCCCAATGATGAGATGTTTAGGAAATCCATTTCAGTTTGGATGTAACTATGTAGAGCCCCACGGTATTTCAAAACTAGATGTTGCTGAGAGTTATTGATACCCAGTTTGGTGCACAAGGTATGGAAAGTATTTTTGAACTCTGAAACTATTTGGCTCTTCTTTTGGTGCAGTGTGGTCCATCTCATGTATTGATATTCATAGTTATCAACAGGATAGTATTGTTCTTTGACCACATCAACAAAAAAATACCAAGTGGGATCAACCCCATAGATTCTATATTCCTTTGTGGAACTTTGCTCCCAGTCAGTTTCCCACCAATGTTTGACATGGGGGAGAGCCTTGAGTGCGAAGGCGATATTTTCTATGTCGGAAAAATTTTGAACTGAGAAATAGCCTTCTAACAGATTTAACCATTTTTCTAGGGCATCCGCATCTATATGAACTTCAAATACAAGAATATCAAAATTAACTTGTACCTTGAAGGGAGAGGTTCCTCCAAAATGGCTGCTTGATGAAGATGCACCTATTGCTATCAACATGCATTGAAGAATGTGTGAAAAATTCTTCATCATTTCGTCCCTCTGTCACGCGAGAGCTTTCTCAAGAAAAAGGTTAATAGAATCTTCTACTCCACCATCTTTCTTTTCTGTCACCATTGAGGGTTTCTTGGGTGTGTGAGAGTGATTTTCCTCAAGAGAGAAAAAATCGAGAACCAACTGGCTATACTTGGACCTCGTCGAGGACATGCATTGAAGAATGATCAAGATAAGCCTGCTCTGATACCACTGATCCAGATTATGTTTGGAACAAAATGAAAGAAGAGATATTACAATGAAATACTCATAAAAATTTCCAGAAATAGAGAAATACAACAATACTTGATTTCTATTAATGAAAGAATTATAAAGAGATTGTAAAAATACAGAGTGCAAGACTCACTAGAATGGTGGTAGCTTTATCTTTGAGAAGAGATGTGACGGCTATGCTCATTCACAAGAAGATGATTACAATGAGGCTCTAAAGGCCTTTTTATGTTAAACAGGAATTCCAAAACCCTAGACATCCAAAAACCTAACCCTAGGAGATGAAACACCAAAAGTCATGTGGGCCTGTTATTGGATAAATCGTTGAATGCGGACATAAACTAATCTCCCTAGATCCACCTGGATCTAGGACAAAACAAGACATGACATGACATTTTCCCTAAGTTGTTATCATTGAATTTACTATCAAAGAAGGAATGGATGACATACCTTTAGATATCGCTTCCTTATATCTTTGTTGTCCTTGCTTCGCTCTAGTGCTCTTGTGAGATCAGATCTACGATGACACAAACCAACCAAAGTGAAAGAAGAAATTGTAGATTCAATGAAAACCTAAACATGTGATCAAGGAGTCATGTAATAAAATGCTAATGATTTTATGGGAAAGAAACATGTCACTATATCATATTAAGTAAAAGTGGAAGATACAACTAAATTTTCTTGATGTCGCAAGTTCCCTTTCTATGGTCCTTTGTTCCAACACACACATACACTTGCTCCAAATTTGTATGAAGATGGTATACAAAGCTCGATGGACAAATGGAGGCCCCAAGAATAAGTTGTATCAAGATTCTTCACACAGTCTTCAACCTATTCTTTCAGCAAATCTCTGCTCAATCTTGCTTAACCTTTTCCACGAGAAACCCATTATTATATAGGAGAAGGTGAAGTGGTTACAAAGATGAGGATGATCCCACCAAATCAGAGAAGCCAATAAGATCATAACCATATGGATGCCACCTCACATTCTAGAATATTATTCTTCTAGCAACTTCATGAAAATTCTTCCTTTTCTTAGCTTCAAATTCTGCCGCACCCTGCCTATATAACAACATGCGGAAGCCCTACGAGCCAAGCATAGAGCAGCCTGCAGAAATCAAGGATTTACGCACAGTGTACCACTGTCAGTCTGCGGCGTCATTCTAAAAATATGCCTTGTAGGGGAAGAATTTAGTCATTTTCCTCATGTAAAAGATTGTTTTGAGAGCCTAAACACATGCCTGTAGAGTCATCATCAGAGTGACCAAAATAATGTGTAACAGGGCACCGTTTGGGTAAGTTAGTACATTAACTTCCCAGGTCGTAACGTTTGAATACGATCTTCATTTTAGGCACATGATAGCCCATTGGAAAGGTATTTTCGAGAACTATGCATTACACCATCAAAATCTGACTCCATTTATAGTTTGATTGTGGTGATCCAAAATAACATTGTTGAGGGCCCCAAAAAAACCTTGGAAGTACAAAAAGATGTGCTAACATGAAAACATACAAAATAAGCCAGTTGGATTACATGGGAGGCCACTAGTATCCACCTAGAAGATGTGTAGGGCTCTAGACAACCTCGAAAGTGTAGAACCCACAAGGCCCCAAAACAAGCATGGAAGTAAAACAATATGTGCTAACATGAAAACATACAAAATATGCTAGTTGGATTAGATGGGTGGCCACTAATATCCACCTAGATCAGTTGTCTAGATTAAATGTAATCAAATTTGATTCCTTCGGATCCATAGCTCCAATGGCTGACAATAGGGTTCTACATTGACTTGGAAAGTTATGTAGAACTTTGAGGGAGGACATAGCACAAGGCGCCTGCACCAAATCTTCAACGATGTTCTAGTTTTGGGAAACACCAACATTCATATTAAATGTCTCTTTTCAAATTATGCTCTTGGGAGGGCGCAACACTACGTCGAAAATTGGCTTCTCAATCTGAAGAGGATTGGAAGATGGAGGAGGAGTGGAAGTGGAGGGCTGATCGATAGCCTTTCCATTAGCCTGATCACCTGGAGGAGTGTCGTAATTATTTGATAGAGTCGTTACATTAACCACCTTAAAAATTTATACCTCAGAGGTGATCGAGGAAGCATCCCCATGATGGGAATAAACTGTGTTTCCCCCTTGCAGAGGGGAAGGATTTTGTGCAACCAAATATTGTTGTTGAACTAGTTCGGGGTACCCTTCAGAAATTTAGCGACTTCCTCATGGTGAGGATACTATTTCGTGTAGTGGTGTTCCTCACAAATCATGTAAGGAAACATATCCTTTCAATTTAATAGAGTATCAACAGTCTTGGTAGTATCCTGCTAGTTAGAAGATTTCTTGGATTTACCCTTGTTTTTCTTCTTACCTCCTGGTTGTTGGGATGAAGTGGATTGGATCACATTCACCTCATAGGTTTGAGTAGGAGTGGAAGTAGTCTTGGTGTTTGAAATTAAAACTAATTATGGAGCAGGTATTGTCGGATCGTTCGACAAATGAGGAGATTTAGGGATCAGATCGTAAAGTGTGTCGGACTAGGAGTATACCAAGTCCAAATAATGTGCACGATTGATAGCCCGCTCCTCAATAATAATGTTTCCCATAGAAAAATCACGTGCAATGGGAAGAAAGAGAGAATTTGTAAACCAATCCACGAGTAGTTGATCTGGAATTGTCGCTTTAATCAACCGTCTTTGTCAACTCCACTCATGAATTTGATCAAATATGTGGGTGGAAGAGGATTACCAGAGTGAGGTCAAAATTTTTGTACCAGTATGATACCATATAGGCAACTAAAAATGCGTTAGAAAATCCATGGAAAGAGAATTAAAGTCGACAAAGGAGTTATGAGAGAATTCAATATACCATTTCATTGTTGCACCTATAAGTGTTCTCTGAAAAATCCTCAGAAGAATGGAATCGTCCATCAAAGAGTTGTAAGAACACCATAAATGGAAAGTCATAACGTAATTGTTAGGATCTTCCTCAGGTTTTTCGTCAAATTTCAAGATGTCGGACATTAATTTGGCAAGGATAGTAGGCCAAAACGGGGCATGATGAATGGGATCGTTTGTTAAAAACAACAAATTTGGAAGATATAACGTAGCCAAGAATGGAATTTGTTGGTTGGCGTGTGAATAATGGTGATAACCATATGGCATGGAAACACTAGTAGGACAAGATCCACGTTGCGGAAAGATGGCAAAGCTAGATGGTCCTCTCATGTATGGTGGCTTCCTAGGTTGCCCACCCATGTAAGGTGGTTGTCCTAGTTGTCCACCTATGTACTGTGATTGAATAAATGGACCTCCTATGTATTGATATTGACCTGAAAATCCCCTCATGTGTTGTGATTGGCCGAATAGACCTACTGTATACTGTGTCTAAAGGGACTGTTGTGTTTGGATCATGGGGTTGACAGATTGAAAGGGAAAAGTTCCTTGCAAAGAATTCCTGTTGGATTAGCTTGACCCCAAAAAGGGTTAGAAACTACTAGAAATGGTTGTCCAGGATACAAGAGTGTGGTAGTAGGGATAGAAGGACTTGTAAGAGTGGCTTTCCCCCAGGCTTGTTGATGTTGCAACCACATAGGTTTCCCCCTTGATCCAAATTTATTAGCAGAGCGAAATGAATAAAATATTGAATACCATAACACAAAGATACAAATAAGAATAGTAGATATCCAATCAACAATAACTATTGAATAAATAAAATAGGTTGAAACTGTAAAATTGTAGAACTATAAAAACTTTCTCAAATGGTGGTATCTATCTTTGAGAAGAGATGTGGCTTCTACGTGCATCCATATGAGAAGAATCATTACAATGAGGCTCTATAGGAATTTTTATCATTACTCATGAATGCCAAAACCCTAGACATCCAAAAACCTAGCCTTAGGAGATGAAACACCAAAAGTTATATGGGCCCTGATGGGTAAGTTGGTACCTCAACTTTTCGAGATCGTAACGTTTTCATATGAGATTTTCTTTAGGTACGTGATAGCCCGTTGGAAAGGTATTTTCGAGAACTACACATTATGCCATCAAACTCTAACTCTGTCTACAATTTGATTGTGTAAATCCAAGAAAACACTATTTGGGCCCCAAAATGACCCTGGAAGTACAAAAAGATGTACTGACATGAAAAATTCCAAAATAATCCAGTTGGATTAGGTGGGAAGCCACCAATATCCACCTGGAAGATGTGCAGGGCTTCAAACAACCTAAAATTTGTAGAACCCACAATTACAAAGAAGTAAAAAAGAATGTGTTGAACTAAAAGCTTTCAAGAGGAGCCAATTGGAATAGGTGGGTGGCCACCAATATCCACTTGGATCAGTCCTCCCCCCTTAGAAAGAAATGGTCTCCATTGCATTGATTGTCACCATCAGGTGAGGAAACTTATGTTGAATTTGGCCTCGGGTGAGCCACTTGCCTTGGTGTAGGAGTTGTCTTACCTTGACAACCCAATAAAGATAGATCCTTCATTGGCGAGTTCCCTTGACTTGTGTGTCCATTATCTGATCAGTGGATGCATATTCCATGCAGTCAGGGTTGAGCTCTATTGGTGCCAACTATTCTTTAATCTCTGAGGTGTCCAATAATGGTGGAAAATATTGTCGAAGGAGGTCCACATTGAACACTGGGTGCAATCCAAGGAAGGGTGGAGTGTTGAGCTCAAAAGCATTGCTACCTATAGCCTTGGTGATAGTGTAAGGACCATAGAAGAGTGGGAGGACCTTCCAATGGGGCCATATAAGTTTCTCTTTATGAAAATGTAACTAGACCTTGTCTCCCACCTGAAGTTGGTGTGGTATCCGATGTTGATAATGGCACTACTTGTACTTAGCATTGGATTTCTGCAAAATCTAATGGACCTGTTAGTGGATGTGTTGAATATGCTCAATGAATCTGTTGGCTTTGTTATCCTCAGACTGAACATGGGAATATTATGACTGTGTGGTTGCAAGAGGTAGTGCAACATCAATGGGACCCAAGGGTTGGAATCCCAACGCCACCTGAAATGGGATATTTTCATTGGAACTATGGAGAGCCCTATTGTAGCTATGTTGAAAATAGGGAAGACCCTCATCCCATGTACATGGATGCTTATGTTTTTACATGTACATGATGTGTACAATCATCCAATTGACGACCTCTGTCTGGCCATCTGTTTGGGGGTGGAAAGAAGTGGATTTAGTGAGCTTGGTGTCCAACAGTGACCAAAGACTCGACCAAAATGTGTTGAGGAACTTGTTGTCCTGATATGAGGTGATGGTTTATGGTATCCCAAAATGGACCCACACTCATTCGAAGAACATCTTGGCAATATATGCCACTATGATTCTCTTCTTGCAGGTTGTGATAATAGCCATCTTTGAAAACTGATCAACCACCACAAATACACAATCATTATTGTGCTTGGTGGACGAAAGGCCAGACATGTAATCCATAGATATGGATTCCCAAGGGCTATTGGGAGTAAGAAGAGGGGTGTATAAGCCTTGCTTCTTGATGGTTGTCTTGGAAATGGCACAAGAAGTGCAAGATTTGGTATACTTTCTTATGTCTTGTCAAAGTTTTGGCCAATAAAAATGTTTTTGTAGAACGACCACAATTTTCTCCATGCCAAAATGTCCTTCCATCCGACTGTAGTGAGCCTCCCAAATAATATTTTCACACTTGGTTTTGGGAACAAAGAGGTGGCCTAGAGGGAATAACAGTCCATCCTGGATTGAAAATTGGTGACATTCTCTCCTGTAGCCAAGAGATTATAGGTGGTGGAGAAGTCAGGGTCACGCTGATAAACTTTGGGCCACTCAGATGCCTCATGCCCACAGGAATTGAGCACTATGGTGAGTGCAACAACGAGAGGGTGACAAAGGCATTCAACGACATAACTTTTTCTCCCTTTTTTATACTTGATGTTGAGATGGAACTGTTATAGGTATGTGGGCCACTTTTGATGGCAGTTGTTCTGCAACTTCCCCTATGTATGTATGAACTGTAGAGGCTTGTGATCAGTATGGATGATTTCCTCCTTTCCCAAAATGTAATGTTTCCATTGATGACAAGATTGCACATTGGAATACATTTCTTTGTCATAGGTGGGGTATTTCCGGACAATATCTGAGAGTGTCTCACTATGGTATGCTACTGTATGACCATGTTGAGTGAGAATTGTGCCTATATCATAGTTTGAGGCATCATTCTCAATATCGAACGGTTGTTTCGGATCGAGTAAGGAGAGTACTGGAGTTGAGCACAAGTGATGCTTCAGATCATCAACTGCTTGTTGTTGTGCCTGCCCCCATGTGAACTTTTCCTTTCCACCACCCTTGGTTACTTTGCTGAGGGCCCATGTAATATGGTAGACTCCCAATATGAAACTTCGATAGAAGTTGGAAAGTCCCAAGAAGCTCTGAAGCTCGGTTAGTGTGTTTGGGGATGGCTAGTCATGAATGACTTGGATCTTAACTAGATCCACATGCACCCCATGGTCATCAACAATGTAGCCCAAGTATTGGACCTTGTTCATTCCAAAGGATCATTTTTCCAAGTTGGCATATATCTTTTGCTACCGCAGAGTGCCCAAAAACTACTAAATATGATGCATGTGCTCCTCCAAAGTTCTGCTAAAGATGAGGATGTCATCCAAATATACCATCACAAAAGAGTTGGTGAAGGGTATAAATACATCATCCATCAATCTCATCAAATTTGTTGGTGAATTTGTTAAGCCAAAGAGCATGACCAACCATTCAAATAAATCTTCTTTAGATTTGAAAGATGTCTTCCATACATCAATTGGTTCAATGGGAACCTGGTGGTAGCCAGACTTTAGGTCAATATTGTTGAAGAAATTCCCCCCCTTGAGTTGGTCAAGAAGGTCATCAATCAAGGAATTGGGTACTAGTTCCTGATTGTGATTTTGTTTAATGCTCTCTAATCAATGTAGATCCACCATATCCCATCTTTTTTCTACACCAACATAATCGGGCTTCCACAAGGGGAGGAGTTGGGTCGGATGTTCCTCTTTTGAAGCAGCTCTTGGATCTGACACTTGATTTCATCATTTTCCATCAGCGAGCGGCGATAGACTATTCCATTAGGTAGTGGTGCACTGGGGGCTAGATCAATTGGATGCTTGACTTAGCAGTGCATCGATACCCTGGTGGGTGAGGAGAATATGTCTATGTACTCTTCCACAATCTTGTCCACTTGCTTCTACTATCAAGTGAGGCTATGTGTAGAGGTCATGGATGTGGCGATGAACTTATTCTTACTGTGAGCATGGATCACAAAGAAGAAGAACTTCCCGGTCTGTGAAATGACCTTATTGAATTGCTTAACAGAGATTAAAGAAATACCGGTAGGCGACGCTACCTCTAGTATGTTGTACAATTGTCTACAAAAAGAAATAATAATGCTGTGGGGTCTAGACTCATACACAACATGTCGCTTCCACAAATACAGTTGGCCTAAAAGAAGATCACAAACTTCGATGGGAGAAATATAACACAATAACTCGTCTTTGAATGGCTTGATGTTGTAGGGAAGATGACAATTTTGGATGACACAGAGATCTCATCCTTGGTGAAGCCATCCGATGGTGTAGGGATGTAGGTGTGGTGTTATCGGCAGGTCTAGCTTCTTGACAACCTCTACTGAAATTAGGTTCTTCTTAATGCCACTATTGACAATGAAATGTAGTGGAGTCCCCTTTACCCACATATGTAAGTGAAAGAGGCGTTCCCCTTCCTCTGGTTCTTCTAGTTTGCTTGGCTGGACTTTGGTGGTACAGATAGTGGAAAGGGCTTTGGAATCGATGATCCACTTCCCACTTTCTGGATTTGATTCAAATCAAAATATTCCCTAACTCGGAAGCTTTAAGCTCAGCCACCAGTGACTTCTTGGATCGACATTCTTTGGTGTCGTTCCAAGGGATTTTATGGTACTCACACCACTTTCTTGTGTCTTTCTTTGACTTCTCATTACCCTTCTTTGGTTGCAGCTTGGACTGGTTGTCCTTAGAGAAAACATCTTTTCTCTATCCCTTATTTGGTGGGTTGGGGATTCCTTTTCCTTACTTCGGCTGTGAGGAATTTGCAGATCCAAACTCTCACCTCTTCTGCTTAAATTTATGCTCGATCTTGATAGCATATCTATAAGCCACACCTAATGATGTGATGTCCAAAAAATACATTTATTTTTGGATGTATCTGTGCAGATGGTCAAGGTATATGAGCACTAGATATCGTTTAGATTATTTGATACCCAATTTGATGCGCAGAGTATGGAAAATTGTAATATCCCCAAGGATGAGCCCTATTGTAATCATGTTTATGAATTGTAAATCATTTTTTGTAGGCTGGTGAGCTGAGTATTGATAAGCTGGTAGGCTTATGTGTTTATTAGGCCGGAGAGCCTAAGTGTTAAAGGCCATGAGTCTATTTTTGTATATGTAATATGCAGAACATTAATAAATAATAAACATCATTGTGTGCAGACCGACCATGAAGAAGGAGTCATAGGGGACTAAGCTTCCACAAGGTGGGTAAGGGAAAAGGTGCTAAAAGGTTGGAAAGAGAGGCTAAGTGTTGATCCTAGGGGATAATCTTAGGGTCTTAAGTCCTTAGGAATAATAATTTATTATTATTCCAAAAGCTATGTGAAATGTATGTTTTTTTTATCCTAAGTTTCTAGAAGGGGGAATGTGTGAAAAAGGGCATGCATGCTGATGGAGCACCTGCAGCCTCATGGGTGACATGTGTCGGCCTAGGCACATGCAATTTAACCGAAGAAGTGAGACGAGATGGGGGTTCATCCTCCATTTTGTCGTCCGTTGTCTAAACCGAGGGATCTCTGCGTCTGAGTTCAGTAAGCCTCACGCAACTCTGATAGATGAAACCTGTGATGTTTTCTTGAGAAGATGATACATCCTCTACCCGAACTATTGATTCTGTGTTTGACCTCTCTGTGAATTGCTTATCACACATCTTGAAACTGGTGTTACCTGAACCGTGTTGTGTCTTACTAACCTGTTGTCGTTTCCTATTTCCACACCCCGTTTCCTTGTTGTTGTTGTCACCTGTGAATTAACCCAAGTTGTTGTTGTTGCTATCATCCTGAACTTGCGGGAATTGATTTGGAAACTGGTGGAAGAACCGGGTTGTCATGCCCGTGATAGAAGAGGCAGGTTGTCAAACCTATGAGTAACTCTCTCTAGGTGAGGGAGTCTGCTGCGGAAGTGGTTTTTTTCCAGAGAGAGTCCAGCACCAGCTATGGAGCTCTGAGAATTCCTAATTTGGCCTGTTTCTGAGGCCCGAAGGGGAGGTGAAGCACCGATGGAATGTGCTTATGAATGTGTATACTCTTGGACGGAACAGGAATGTGGGGAATGAGAGTCTGTGAGTAGTGGGTGTAAGAAGGCTCCTAGAGAGAATCCTTCTAGTTGCTCTGTGCAATTTTCCTATAACCTTAGCCTAGTCTAGGATTCCCTTACCTTGGGTGGAGCTTAGTCCCATCTCAAGGGTGACCCACTTCTGAGCATGATGAGAAGCGTGGTCTAAGGCTCGGAGGTTTGTGGAAGGTCTGCACGTGGTTGGTGGAGTTACTACAGTTTCAAAGATAAGTATATGCATGTGTTTAAATTCAATTAAAATGCATGTCTGTGATGCTTGCAATATTATCATGTATTCTGTTGCAATGATATTACTATTGATTCCATTAATTCTGTATGTTAGTAGTAATTATATGTTTACTTTGTTAATCCATTTAAATTCATTTAAGTGAATACTACATAAGTATGAGAATGTTTATGTGTAGTAGCATTGCCCGACAAGTGGGTTGATGGTCGGGGACATTACAATATGGTATCAGAGCGTAAGGTTTCAATGCTAAGCCTAGATGGGCCGGATAAGTGGTCTTTGGATCCAAGGTTTCGAGAGGAAATTGTGTCTGGAGGACTAATTTTGAACCTTAGAATGTTTCTGAGTGCCAAGGGGCTGCTTGGCTGTGTGTGAATCTCAGGAGGAGTAGCAGTGAAATAAAACTGCAACCGGGCATGGCATTTAACCACAGAGAGAGAGAGAACTCAACACTTAGGGTGTTGGAGCCATAGGCTCTATTTGGAAAAAAGGAGAGCCCTTCATGACCATCAGATCTAGAGAACGTGCAAGGAGGATATCTGAGAAGCATTTCGGGAGTTCGACTGTTAGGAAAAGAGGGGTGTGATGAGGCACAAACCCCTGAAACCCGAAACTCTGAAGTCCTGAGAAGATCTACACCATAGATTTGGGAAAACTATCTTGACCGTTGGATCGAGCAGAAGAGAAGAGGGTAATTTTGGCAGTTTGATTGTCGGGAGAAGTGGGATGTGCTAATGCAAAAACTCCTGAAGCCCGAAATCATGAAATCTCGAAGATATGAAGTAGTGGGTTAGGTTGACGTCACTTGGATGGGTGTGGACCCATGGGATGTGTGCCACGTGCCAGTGGGCCCCGAAGGAAAAAGTATATGTAGTGGGGCCGGAGGGCGTCACCTAGGGTGACATTGACCTTCTTAAGAGCAACCTGTGTCACCACCCTGGTTGGTTATAGCTGTGTTGTGGGCCTGGTGGCTAGAAAGGTCGGAATTTCGAAAGTTGGGAGTTGGAGAGGGAAGCGAGTCTGAGAGCCTCCAAGACAGAAATCCCAAAACCCCCAAGTTTTGATTAGAGGACCTTGAGATCTAGCGCTTGGTCACGAACCATGGTCGAGTGGGTTTAGAAACTGAGAGAAAAGGGCTAAGGCCTGAGTGCACTACAGAGCCGAGCAGAGCTCGAAAAAATTCATGCAAACTGAATGTTTTCTTGAATCAAGTTGTTGATAAATGCTATGGGATTTGTTAAGGAATAATGACCTGAAAATTCTGGTTGTCTGCACATTTTGTTTGCAGAATTTTAATGAGCACCAGAACTGAATAGAATTTCCACTGAGTGAAAAAGAAATGGAAAGGGCACAGACTGCTTCCAGTTTCGAGGACAAAGAAAAGGGACTGGATGTTCATTTGGGAGTTGAATGATTGAACTTCAATGGCCATTGAGAAGAGATAAATAAGGAAGGAAACATAAGGAAGATCATTGAAGGATTGAAAAAAGATGCTCAAACTCATTGAGTAGATAACAGAAAGCTCGGAAAAGATTAGGAAAAACAAGGAGAATTCAACATAAAGTTTTTAAAGAGATTGGAGAGAATAGAAAAGAAGTTGGATAAGGAGAGTGACTCAAACAGAATAGGGAGTCACTAGACTTTTGAGGGAAGAAGGTCAAGGAGTGTGGGTAGACACCATCATCACTCCCAAGGTTGCTCCAAGAGAAGGATACACAGTTGTTCAAGCCCATCTCCTACCAGAAAGCACAAGAGATCTGGAGTTGATGAATTGAAGGGAGAGATGAACAATATTAAGCCTCCTATGTTTGATGGAGAATATCAGAAGGAGGAAGACATCGAAACATGGTTGCTCGATATGAGGAAATATGTCCAACTATAGAATTATTCCTCGCATGCGGAAGGAAGAATTGCAATGTATCAACTGAAAGGGAGAGCATCCATGTGGTGGGATCAACTTGTGCAGGTGCAACACATTCGAGAGAAAGATATCACTTGGAAGGAATTCAAGAGGTATTTCGAGAAGAAGTATTTGACTAAGAAATATTATGATAGAAAGATGAAAGAGTTCTTTGAACTCAAGTTACGTAGCATGACCATTGATGCGTATGAACGTAGGTTTTTGGAATTGCTGAAGTATGTTCCGCTCATCAAAGAGGAAATTGTCAAGATTCAAAAGTATTTGAGTGGACTGCCATATTCCATTTGGGGACAAGATCTAGTATGATGACCCTAAGACCATGGAAGAAATGATAAGAAGAGTGAAATGCTTATATGAACAGCAAATAAAAAAGCCTACCTTTCAGAAGGCTTGGGATGACCAGAAGAAGTTTAAGAAAGAGAAGAGGCAGAAGGGAAACAAACCTCCCTTTTTCAGAAATAGTCCTCAAGGACAGCCATCATTTAGAGAACCGAGAATGGCTGAAGTGGGGGAAAAAATTGCAAGACAGACGCCCATTCAGTGTTGGGGCTTTCAAGGAAACCATAAGTACAAAGATTGTACCTACAAAAATGGAAAAGTGAGAGTTGTCCATAATGTTCAGCAAGCTGAAATAGTGGAGGACATGGGCAGTCGAATGCCAAGGATCTATGCAGCCCTGGACAAAAAGCAAGATGAATTTCAATCGCACATGATTGAAGTAGAAGGTATGATTAACAACCAACCATTTACTATTTTAATTGATTCAGGGGATAGCCATAGTTATTTAGATCCTAGAGTGGTGGAAAGTTTGCATATGTCGAGAAGCCAACATGAAAAGTCTTGGTTAGTGCAGCTGGCTACAGAAACCAAGAGAAAAGTCACTGAGTTGGTTAAGTCCTATCCTGTGGACATGAATAGACTGAGCACAAAGGATGAATTGAATTCTCTGCCTTTAGGTTCTTATGAATGTCTAATTGGGATGGAATGGTTGGACCAATTCCATGCCATCTTGGACTGTCGTAATAAGGAATTCACTTGCCTGGATGAGGAAGAGAATCGAAGAACAGTCCAAGGAATTCCCAGAGTTGTTGCTATCAGAGAAATCTCAGCAATGCAGCTGAAGAAGTGCTACGGAAAAGGCTATCATATATTTGAAGCCCATGTGGAGAAAGAATATAAGTTTGAGGTCTCAAAGATTGGAGATCATGCAGTACTAAAGGAGTTTGAAGATGTATTCCAGGAGGTACCAGGATTACCCCCGAAGAGAGATATTTATTTCTCTATAAACTTGATGCCTGGAGCAGCTCCAATGTCAAAAGATCCTTACAGAATGAGTACGCCAGAGCTGAAAGAGCTACAATTACAGCTTGAAGAGCTTCTAAATAAGGGGTATATATGCCCAAGTGTGTCACCTTGGGGTGTCCCAGTCCTGTTTGTGAAGAAGAAGGATGGGATACTGAGATTGTGTATCGATTTTAGACAATTGAACAAAGTAACTATAAAGAACAAATATCCTCTGCCGAGGATTGATGACCTCTTCGATCAGTTGAAGGATGCAAAGATATTTTCGAAGATAGACCTCAGGTTGGGATATCACCAGGTAAGGATAAAGGATGAAGACATCATCAAAACTACCTTTAGAAAAAGGTATGGTCACTATGAATTCATAGTGGTGCCATTTGGGTTGTCGAACGCACCCGTTGTTTTTATGTGTTTAATGAATGGTGTATTCAGGGACTATCTAGACAAGTTTGTCATAGTATTCCTGGATGACATACTGGTTTATTCCAAGTCAAAGGAAGAGCATGAAAAACATCTAAGGATGGTGTTGTAGGTGCTAAGAGAGCACCAATTGTATGCCAAGCTAAGCAAGTGCTCGTTTTATCAAAAAGAGATCCATTACTTGGGGCATATTATTTAGAAGGATGGGATAGTTGTAGATCCTGAGAAGATTGAGACCAATAGAGGATGGTCAGTGCCAAATAATATGACAGAAGATAGATCCTTCATGGGTTTAGCTGGTTATTACAGAAGTTTTATCGCAGGGTTCTCATGGATATCTCACCCTATCACTTCCTTGCAAAGGAAGGAAAAGAAGTTTCACTGGATAACAAATTGTGAGAAAAACTTTAAGCAATTGAAGAAACTATTAACCAGTGCTCCAATTTTGAGGATTGCAGATCCAATCAAAGATTTCGTGGTATGCACTGATGCGTGCAAAGAAGGACTGAGAGGAGTCCTCTATTAGAATGGATTTTTAATTTGTTATGAATCCAGAAAGTTGAAAGAGAATGAAAGGAACTATGCCACTAATGATTTGGAGTTGGCAACCATAGTACACGCTCTAAAGAAGTGTAGGCATTACCTCATGGGAAGGAGGTTCAAACTGAGAACAGACCATAACGGTCTGAAGTATTTGTTCGATCAGCCAACCTTGAATGCTAGGCAGAGTAGGTGGTTGGAGTTTCTCTGTGAGTATGATTTTGATATCAAGCATATCAAAGGGAAGGACAATAAAGTGGCTGATGCACTCAGTAGGAGAGTACATGAGTTACATGCTACATCCATTAGCATGTACCGAACTGATATAAAGGGCATAATTTTGGAAGTTGCAAATGCATATTTGCAGTACATGGAGCGGGTAGCAAATCTACAACAAGGCAAGATGCCACAGAAAGTGGAAAATTATAAATTGGAAATAGATGGAACACTTTTGTACAAGGACATAATTTATACACCTAATTTCCAGGACTTGAAATGTATGATTTTGCATAAAATGCATAATGTGCCTTATGCAGGGCACCCTGGATATCAAAAAATCATGGTAGCAGTCAAGAGCCATTATTTTTGGCAGGGTATGAAGAAGGATATTTTTGAATACATCACCATATGTATGGAGTGACAAAAGGTTAAAGCTGAGCACAGACACCCAACAGGGTTGCTGCAACCCTTACCCATTCCTGAGTGGAAGTGGGAGGTAGTGACTATGGACTTCATCACAGGATTGCCTAGAATAGGCAAGCAACATGATTCAATTATGGTGGTGGTGGACAAGCTTACAAAAGCATCCCATTTCATTCTGTTAAAGACTACTCACAAGGCAGCAGATGTTGCTAAAATATTTGTGAGGGAAGTAGCACGATTGCACAGAATCCCTAAGACAATTGTGTCTGACAGAGACCCGAAATTTACCTCAAATTTCTGGAAGGGGTTGTTCAAGGGGTTCAGAACGAATCTGAAATTTAGTACAACCTATAATCTTAAGTCTGATGGGTAGACAGAGAGGGTGAATCGAGTAATAGAAGACATGCTAAGGATGTATGTGATGGACAAACCATCGAAATGTGAATACTACCTACATTTGGTAGAATTCGCCTACAACAATGGGTATCAAGCATCGTTGAAGATGAGCCCATTTGAAGCACTTTATGGAAGAAAGTGAAATACTCCAGTAAGATGGGATAATCCAGCTGATGGGGCAGTATTTGGGCCAGAGTTGCTCAAGGAAATGGAAGATCAAATGCTAAAAATTAAGCATAATTTGAAAGTTGCCCAAGATAGGCAGAAGAGTTATGCTGATAAGAACAGAACCCACAGAGAATTTAAAGTGGGAGATCATGTTTTCTTGAAAGTAAAAGCCAATAGAAGTTCCCTGAAGCTGGGAAACTATGCCAAGTAGGCAGCCAGATTTTGTGGGCCATTTGAAATCCTAGAAAGGATTGGGCTAGTTGCATATATTCTTTCATTACCTGTATCCATGACTATACATAATGTGTTTCATGTTTCATTGCTTAAGAAATATATACTTGATGCTAATCATGTAATCGATTGGAATGTGATTCAGGTGGAGCAAGAAGGTGTCCTGCAAGTGCATCATGTGCGCATATTGGACCGAAAAAGAAAACAGCTCTGGAATCAAGCCATAAGGCTTATAAAGGTCCAGTGGACCTGGTACGGTCCTGAGGACACGACATGGGAGCATGAGGATTCTATGCGGGCACAATACCCGCATTTTTTTTAAGATTTTGAAAATCTTGTTGGTGTTGTGTAAAGAGTTGCACTGAGGACAATGCAAAAATAAGGGGAGGGGATTGTAATATCCCGAAGGATGAGCCTTGTTGTAATCATGTTTATGAATTGTAAATCATATTTTGTAGGCTACTGAGCCGAGTATTGATAAGTTGGTAGGCTTATGTGTTTATTAGGCCGGAGAGCCTAAGTGTTAAAGGCCAGGAGCCTGTTTTTGTATATGTCATATGTAGAACATTAATAAAGAATAAACATTGTTGTGAGGCTAAGTGTTGAGCCTAGGGGATAAGCTTAAGGGATTAAGTCCTTAGGAATAATAATTTATTATTATTCCAAAAGCTATGTGAAATTTATGTTTTTTTTATCCTAAGTTCCTAGAAGGGGGAACGTGTGAAAAAGGGAACGCATGTCGATGGAGTGCATGCAGCCTCATGGGAGACATGTGTCATCCCATGCACATGCAATTTAATTGAAGAAGTGATCCGAGATGGGGGTTCGTCCTCCATTCTGTCGGCCGCTGTCTAAACCGAGGGATCTCTATGTCTGAGTTCTGTAAGCCTCACGCAACTTTGAAACCCGAAGCCTTTGATGTTTTCTTGAGAATCCGATACATCCTCTACCCAAACTATTGAGTCTGTGTTCAACCTCTGCGTGAATTGCTTGCCATGCATCCTAAAACTGGTGTTACCTGAACCGTGTTGTTTCTTAGTGACCTATTGTCGTTTCCTGTTTCCACACCCTGTTTTCCTGTTGCTACTGTCACCTGCAAGTTAACCGAAGTTTTTGTCGTTGTTTTCATCCTGAACTTGCGGGAATTGATTTGGAAACTGGTGGAAGAAATGGGCTATCAGTCCCATGGTAGGAGAGGTAGGTTGTTAGACCTGTGAGCAACTCTCTCTAGGTGAGGGAGTCTGTTGGGGAAGTGGTTTTCTTCCAGAGAGTCCAACACCAGCTATGGAGCTCTGAGAATTCCTGATCTGACCTGTTGTCAAGGCCCAGAGGGGAGTTGAAGCACCGATGGATTGTGCTTGTGAAGGTGTATACTACCGGGTGGAACATGCATGTGGGGAATGAGAGTCCATGAGTAGTGGGCATAAGAAGGCTCCTGGAGAGAATCCTTCTAGTTTCTCTATGAAATTTTCCTATAACCTCAGCCTAGTCTAGGATTCCCTTACCTTGGGTGGAGCTTAGTCCCAGCTCGGGGGTGACCCACTACTGAGCGCGATGAGAAGCATGGTCTAAGGCTGGAAGGTTCATGGAAGGTATGCACATGGTTGGTGGAGTTTCTACAATTTCAAAGATAAGTATATGTATGTGTTTAAATTCAATTAAAATGCATGTCTGTGATGCTTGCAATATTATCATGTATTCCATTGCAATGATATTACTATTGATTCCATTAATTATGTATGTTAGCAGTAATTATATGTTTACTCTGTTAAGCCATTTAAATTCATTTAAGTGCATACTACATAAGTATGAGAATGTTTTTGCGTAGTAGCGTTTCCCGGCAAGTGGGTTGATGGTCGGGGATGTTACAAAAATATTGGTGAAATATGGTATTATTTGGTCTCTTTCTTGACACATCATGGTCCATCTTGTGTACTAGTCCTCGTAGCTTCCATCAAGGTAGTATTGTTCTTTAATGGCATCCCTGAACGAATCCTAGGTGGGGGCGACTGCAAATATTGTAGATTCCTCTGTGGCCCTTTGCTCAAAGTGCATATCCCACTGGTCCTTAACATGGGGGATGAACTTAAGGAGTGTAAAATTAATCTTTTCCCGATCGGAAAAATTATGGACCGAAAAATACCCTTCGAGTAGATTCATCCATTTATCTACAACATCTATATATATCATTCCTTCAAACAATAAAATATCAAAGTTTACTTGTACCTTGAAGGGGGTTGCATGGTCGCTTGATGAAGATGCATCTCTTGTGGGTAGCTGGTGAAGGATCTGTGCAAAGTTTTCCATCGTCTCATTTCTTTGTCACACAAGGGCTTCCTCGAGAAACATTTTAAAAGGATCTCCTGCTCCATCAACTTTCTTGTCATATCCCATGAGTTGTGATTAGGTTCGTCATGGCCAATCTTACAAAGGCTTGACTGGTTTGAGTCCCAGCTTCTTGTACCCAGATCTTGTCGGGGACATGCACAAATAAAAAGAAATGAATAGAAGACAAATCTAATATCATTGATCCGGATTTATGAGAGGAACAAAATGAATAACATATTGAATACCATAACACAAAGATAAAGAGAAAAAAAATAGATATCCAATGAACAATAACTTCTATTGAATAAATAAAATAGGTTGAAACTGTAAAGCTACATAACTGAAACAACTTCCTTGAATGGTGGTTGTTATCTCTGAGAAGAGATGTGGCTGCTACGCTCATCCTTCTGAGAAAAATCATTACAATGATGCTCCAAAGGCCTTTTTAACATTACTCATGAATGAAAAAACCCTAGACATCCAAAAACCTAACCCTAGGAGATGAAATTCCAAAAGTTATGTGGACCTGGATCGGTAAGTTGGTACCTCAACTTCTTGGGGTCATAAATTTTGCATACAACCTTCCTTTTAGGCACATAATAGCCCATTGGAAATTTATTTTTGCGAAATACACATTATGCCATCAAAATCTAACTTTGTCTACAATTTGATTGTGGAAAGCCAAAAAAACATTATTTAGGGCCCCAAAACGGCCCCAGAAGTACAAAAAGATGTATTGACATGAAAACTTCCAAAATAATCTAGTTGGATTAGGTGGACGACCACCAATCTTGATCGAGGAGGCTCACCAGGCTCAGAAAATGCTCTAAAATGGAAGTTCTTGGAATTGAGTGAAACCAATTCCATTGCAATCGACTTGTTGTGCTGATTCCGGCCATATATTTACATTCTCAAACGGGCTCTGTATGCGAGAGTTATCACACTATGATAAGATTCTCAAACAGCTAAAATGTCAAAGGTCAATTGGCAAAAATTCAATGTTGACGTCAGCATGACATCACCAAAGCTATTTAATGATGTTGACATGGCAAAAGAAGGTGTTGACAAGTGGTGACCTGTGACTGGGCAGATGTGGTAGACTTGGACCAATGTAGTGTGGACACGTGGCGAATATTTGCGCAAATGTGGTGGTGCCACATGGCCCAGGCATGGGCATCCATGTGGAACCCAGTCTCACACGTATGACAAGTTTCAAAATTTTTTTGGGGTCCATGGAGTTTGAGCCAACGACCAACTACCAAGCCAAGTGCTTTGAGGAGAGCCCTATTACCAACGTGCCACCATGTTTCTTGTTAAATGAAACTCATTTAAATTTATTTAAATTACAATCTATTTCTATATGGGCGGAAGGGGGGGCTAGGGCATAGCCCCAAACCACGATTTTATTACACCTGGGACCACCGTCACAAAAAGGGCACGCTACTATACATATTTAGTGCACAAGGATTTGGGGCGTATCTTTAGCACCGACCACCATAAAACTTGAGGGTTGTGACCTTATCCAAGCGCCAAGAATTCAGGGGGCTAATCAATAGTCTATGTGCATTTGAAGGGCGTGGTCCCATTAAACATTGCCACATGACCACAAAATCCAGGTGTTAGCGCAATTTTTGGGCCAGCGCTTAGCCCTTTGGGCTAGCACTTGGCCATATGGATTGCATATGACCATATATTGAGGGCGCGTGCCTGTGATTTGGGGGCTTAAGCCTATATTAAATTTTAAAAGTGGGTTTTTACCCTGTGTATGCTAATTTTAATTGATTTTCCCTAATATAATGACCATAATTGGTTATTTTAGGATATTTTGGCCATTTGGAGGGGGATTTGATCCCAGAAAGAGGCCAGATATTTAGGGGAAGTTGGGATTCCTCATCTGAGCCTAAAAACTATATAAACCAGGCTTTTTGAAGCTTGAGGGATACTTTTTTATGCAGGGATTTGAAGGAGCAGCTTGTAATTTTTTGCCATTTCTCATATTTTGAGAGGCATTTTTTCATGTTGTTGAGAGGAGTTTGATGATACATGTATGAATATGAGCGAGGAGGTCTTGCACAATAGATATGAAGCATGTAATGTAACAACAAAGAGCCTATGTAAGAGAACTTTGAGCATTTAAAGAGCAATAAAGAGGTCCTCCACTTGGAAGCGGGCCCAAAGACGTAGCCAATGATTGGTGAACTCTGTTAACAAGTTATTTTCTCTATTTCTCTTTCTGTTTTGTTGTTCTCTTCTCTTAATTTGCAACATGGTTATTAATGGATGATCTCTTTAATAATTAATGAGCATCAAGTAAAAGTCACAGTTGATATTCCGCAACAAGTTAATGAGTTTATGTATTTCAAATTCTTATCGATCTGATGCATAAAGTACAATAAAATAAACTTGCAATTTATCAGTAATACCTATCATTTTTGGATCAAATATCCACCTGGAAGATGTGTAGGGATTCAGACAGCCCTGGAAGTGTAGAACCCATAATTACAAAGAATTACAAAATAACATGTTGAACTAAAAACTGTCAAGAGGAGCTAGTTGGAATAGGTGGGTGGCCACCAATATCCACTTGGATCACCCCTAGAGAAAACTTTCCCTCCAGTTGAAGGTTTCCCCCTAGCTAAAGGTTGGCCTCCCATCGAAGATTAACCTCCAATGTAGGGTGTACTCATCTGCGATGGTTGAGATGGAGGCTAAGTATCTTGTATAGTTGTGGTTATGTGAATGACTTGACTATCGACCATCTGACCAATGGAAAGACCAAGTAAAGTGCTTGGTGCGTGCATGTGCGGAAATAGTGAAGCAAGAATATTACCTGAACTATGTATGAAGGGAGATGTATTCATGAGTGGTTGAGTTAGGGTTACCTGGGTCACCAATGTTTCTGGTAAAGATGAAGCACCGACAATATCAATTACATGAGTTGTGGAAAAAGATAAATTCCCAAGTCCTTCAGGAAAACCAAAAGATGATGGGTTCACACTAAAAGACTGTTTAGTGGATGAACCGAGAGATAACTTGTAAGAACAATAGGTATCAAAATATCTCTTGGATCATGTATCAGTGAGTGGTAGGTCGATTGGATTAGTAAAAAGAGGATTCACGTAAGATGCAAGGATTTATACGAAGGTCATGACCGTCTCTTCAACGTGTTGGCCACTTCTATGAGCTACGCTTCTAGACTCAGAAGTTTTATCTTCGATCATTCTTTCATAAGAAACATTGTTTTGAGGTTTCTGAGCATCAGGTTCCATACCTTATATATTGTGAAATATCCAATCCTAAGAACATCTATGAAATTCAAAGAAACACACTCCTAAGAAAACTAAAAGAAATCAACCAAGCAACAATAGGCTCAAGTATCTTCCAAAGATGGGATATGAAGCTACCAGTGAAGAAATGAGAAGCAGTTACCCCGACCTCCACGTAACATCCAATGTTGGTGCAACCCTCGCTTTTGTTGGCTCACCCTCCAAGAGTACTGAGAGTGGGATGCAACGTCTGCCCTAATTGCCATTGTAATCCCCCCACAGTCACCTCTGTAGATACCTAGGAAAGGCCACTAAAGTTTCCAACTTGCAATCATCCTTTGGGTGGGTATAGTCGACAGTCGAGACTGAACGTATGGGCAGGATATCAAAGTCTAAAATTATTCTAGAGGATTGAGGAAAAATAGACTAGTATACTCCAGAGGACCCCAAACAGATTCGAAGTTGAAAAAGTACCTATACCAAATCAGTTAATGACACTTCAAGAAGAACCCCTGGTATACACTCTGTCCGCTATGCTTGCTCAATCTTTGGAGAGGTAATATCCCCTTATCTTCTGCAATTGAACTCATTTTTAGCCCCTGTGTGAGAGGGGTTTCCCGGCTATGCTTATATGAAATTTGTATTTGTACACTCTTTAGTGATTCGACAGTCTGTTTAGTAGTCTTGTATAATTTACTCACTTTTCCTAGTCCAAAGACCCTAGTCATGTGCTACTGTTGATGTGTAAAACCAAAAAATGTTCTAGTTTATTTTATTAGCATGTGGTTGATTTTAATGTATTTCAACTCAGTATCATCACAGATATGAAACTAATGATGCGTGAGAGACTTGACTCCAATAGAATGCAAAATAATGAGATGCAATACATTCTTTTCGATGAATTCTATGTATGGGAAAGAGAAGATTTCTATTCTTCTTAACACAAGAAAGTGCTCAAAACAATGCAACTTTCAATTTCTAGGATCAATATGATTCCAGACTACCAAGCAAATGTTTCCTAAAACTGAAATACACATGGAGAGCCAACTCTTTTTTCCAAACATGTACCAAAACAAATTTCCTAAAAAATGCAAAAAAAATCTTTTTTCGATTATGTATGCAATGAGATATGCAAATTTTATGCTTCTTAACTTTCAAATGGAATGAAAGAGATCTGTGTTCGACACAAAGAAATATGAGGCATAAAATAAATCAAAAAAATTTCACTCAAGATGATGAGAATTGAAAGAAAACAATTGTGAGATAACCTATTCAATAAAGAACTCAAATATACAAAAGAGAAAGAAGACAAGCACTCATGAAAATCCTAAAAAATGAACAGAAAGAAATGACATTCAAGGCTGGGTTGTGGTAAAAAAGGGAGTCCTAATCATCCATAAAAGAGAGATGTTTCAATGAATACAAAAATGGCTCAATACCAAACAACATTTGTAAACCATAGTTGATGAAAACTCCTAAACAATCAAGCAATATGAAAACTTTGCGAGACGAAGATCAGAGAACCGAAAGGAAGTATGAACCAAGGGATCTAGTTAACCAAAGGGGATCACAACTAGAATATAATTTTTAAACTCAAAGTATAAAATGAAAATGAGTGATAAATGTCAAATTCTCATTCAAACAAAGTCAAAGACAAACTAGGAGACTTTGGGAAAAAATCCTCTCAAAATTAGACTGAGAAAATCAGGAAAGAATTAGGAAAAAACAACCAAAAGAGGAGATCGATGCCCATGTTCTCAAAGATAAAGAGTTCTATTATTCGCCCTATAAGGCTTAGGTGGATCTCCATTTAGTTAATGGTTCCCTGGTATGAATTGCAGGGAGTGCCAGTCAAGCTAATGGCACTCTGGTGTGAACTGCAGGAGAGTGCCAGTTTCTGTAAAGCTCAAAAATGGCTTCCACAAGATTAGACTCAGCAGAGACTCAGTAAATGGATCTTTAAACTATTAAATGAGGAAGAGAGAAGGGTATATATATCATAATGAAGCATAAAACAAGAAATATCTAATCGCAAGCAAGGATTCAAGACAGAACAAAGGAAAGACTAGTCAAAGTCCCTCCCCAACGAAGTCGCCATTTTTCTATTGTGAGAAATATTACCCGGAGGACAAGATGAGCTCCCCTTTGGAACAAGACCCCTATATTTTTTCCAAAGAAATAAGTGAATAAGTGGTTACTACTTTCCCTATATATCTAACTAAATCAATCAAGCAAGAGAGAAGAAGAATGTGGCGTACCTTTTTGCGATGTTTGTCCTCGCTGCTCCAATATTTGTGATTGATCTCTAAACTCCTCAACACAATTGAAACCCTACAAAGAATAAAAAAATAAATCTTCTTTCTAATATATATGATTAGACAAATTATACCTATCTATGAAGACATAAATGAAAATACACAAGCAAATGTAGATGTAGAACACATGAACTTGAAGGGAATACACCAAGTTTATATTAATTGGAAAGCCACAAGAAGGAACTTACAAAGCATGCTTAAAAATTAAGTATCTTATCCAAGATATCCTTGTCCAACCCTTTCATGAAAACCTTGAAATAAAAATGTTGATGCTTCTCCCAAGATCAAAGGTTTGATATCTGAATTCTTCCCCAAAGAATCAAAGGTTTGATACCTCTAATCTCCTCCTCCCTTCACCTTGGAAATACCTTCAATATATAGGATTGAGAGGTTAAAAAACCATGAGAAAATGAGGTAAATGTTTGAGGTTTTCTCTCCTTAAGGTTTGGATTTGATCCTAATATGAATCCATAGTATAGGAGTCAACCACAACAAACCTTATCCATCAAGAACTGCCCCTTAGGAAAAGGTGGAAGATCCCAAATTTTCCTCTAACGAGATTGGGGTTCCCCTTAGCAAGATATAGAGAACCACTGGTGCCCCCTAATAATGGCCATAGAAGCACTAATGCCCCCTAAGAATGGGTAGGGGAGCACCACCCTTCTACAATTCCCAAAAATGGTCATTTTTTCCAAGAAAAAGGTATGTTCTAACTGTCAAATGATGGGGCTTCTTATTCTAACATGACTTATGGATTGTGACAAATGTATTTCAAGGTTTCTAGGGGTTGCGACACCTATAAATTAGAATGTGACACTTGGTAAGGTGCATATGACACTTGCGACACTTAACAAGGTGCATACGTCACTTTGTGACACTTGCGACACTTAGGGTGTGAAACTCAAGTGTGATATTTTGATGTGTAACACACCCGGGAGCCATCTACCATTATGCAACAATTTCCTCATCTTAAGCCTTAAGGAAAAGGATCTTTTTCAAGGAGGAGGGAATGTTAGGGACGTAAACTCCCTAACCCCTCATATAGATAGAATAATATATTTTCCATGTAATAAAGGAAAACATTTGTTAATAAGGCCTATTTAATAAATATGAACAAGTCAATGTAAGAAGACCTAATAGAAGCTTCCTCTTCTAGAAATATATTCCTATAGAATTCTCTTTATAAGATAGAATTAGTATAAATAAGAGTAGGATGCATGATAAATGTTTGTCTTGAGAATTGTTGTAATAGAGCTCTGCTCTACTGGAGGTTCCCCCCTCGAAGAGGCAAGTGAACATTGCTTTCTTTTAATAAATGTATTATTTATGGTATTTATGTTCTCAATATTTTGTTGTTCCATTGATATTTGTTGAATTTTCTTGTTTCTACATATTATATTACATCTGGTACCTTACACCTACAGGAACCTGAGGTAGTTTCGATTGCGACCAATTTCATTGATCTCGAAAAAATAGTGCCGAAAAGTAATATCACAAACTATGAAGCTTTTCCTCTTCATGGTTTGGTCAAAAGGGGAAATGAAAGGTTACTATGACCACCAAAACTTCAACACATGGTATCTATACAAAGTACAAACAAGTGGACAAGATTGTAGAGGAATACAAATACCTCTTCACTTCACTTGTAGGGGATCCTTTGCACTGTCAGGTCAAACATCCTAGTATTTGACACTCGATGTTCCCTTGATCAATGGGCCAATATACAAATGCTTACTTTTGGATAATAAGGAAATAAAGAATCAAATTTATGAGCTCATCCTCAAGGGAGACACTCATCCAAGTTCCTCATCTTGTGGGAGCCCAATTGTGTTGGTGAAAAATAAGGATACAATGTGGTGGCTCTATATTGATTATAGAGACTTGAATAAAATCGTTGTCAAGAACTGATACCCGATCCCCCAGATTGACAATATTCTTGATCAAATCAAGGGTGAACATTTATTTAGTAAGATCAATCTAAAGTTGAGCTATCACTAGGTTCCAATAGAATCAATTTATGTATGGAAGACAAAATTTAAATCTAAACAAGACCTATTTGAGTGCATTTTGGCTTGACTAATGCTCCAACGAAATTCATGAGGATCATAGATGATATAATTTGGCTATTCACAAACACTTTTGTGGTGGTCTATTTGCATGACATCATCATATTTAGCTAGAGATGGTTAGATCACTTGCAACACATGTTTAGAACCCTACAAAAACAAAACTTATAAGCCAACCTAGAGAAATGTCATTTGATATGTAGAGAATCCAATGCTTAGGATACATAGTGGATGAACATGGGGTGCATGTGGACCCAATGAATATCCAATTCGTTTGCGATTGGACATGCTCGATGACTTTGAAAAATATCTAGAGCTTCTTGGGCCTCACCAACTTCTATCACAAGTTCACGTTGGGTTTCTCTCATATAGCTTCTCCCTTGAGTCAAATGAACAAGTGATCCGGATTTATGAGCAGAACAAAATGAAAAAAGAGATTTATAATATTAACACAAAGACACAGTGAATAAAAACGGAGATACAATAAAACTAGACTTCTATTAGATAAGAAATATGTTGAAACTGTAAAATGCAGATTGAAACAAGCTTGCTAGAATGATGGCAGCTTATCTCTGAGAAGAGATGTGACAACTACGCTCATTCACAAGAAGATGAGTACAATGAGGCTCCAAAATCCTTTTCATATTAAAAATGAATTCCAAAACCCTAGACATCCAAAAAGCTAACCCTTGGAGATGAAGAGCCAAAAGTCATGTGGGCCCTATTGGGGTAAGCTGGGAGATCAACTTCCTGGGGTCGTAACTTTTGCATATGATATCTATTTGGGGTGTTCGATACCTCATCGAAAAGGTATATTCAAGAAGTAAAACTTTGTTGGGGGGAAAGAGATATATTTAATTACCTTGACCCCCCAAAATTCCAAAAAAACGTCGTTTAGGGCCTCAAAATGGCCCCAGAAGTTTGGGACTCAAAAATCTAGAAAAAAAATTGGCAAGATGTGTAACATCCCACTCTGGCGCACCGAGACCACTTATTCTTTGAGGAAACTTGCTCGCAAGTGATCTGGACCCTTTTTGATATTGGACCTTATATATTTGATTATGATGTGATTGACAGATGATATGATGCGTTACTATTCATGTATACGGGTGCTATTGACTCAGTTGATTGAGTGTGCAGGTTTGTGACCTTGAGGATGTGGAGGCATCAGTAGACCCCCTTGGACTCCGGCCTGAGTCAGGGAGTGTGCTTTTGGGTTGATTTGTTTATTATGATGTTGATTTGATGTGATGATTTGATGATGACATTCTGACATGATTATTGGTGATGCAGGCTGACGATAGCTTGCCGACTTGACTCACATATGGAGTAAAG
>ML817235.1:228259-248933 GCA_009831015.1 Picea engelmannii | reverse complement strand
ACACTTCACGTGGATTTTCTTTCTCAAGAAAAAATCAAAGTTCTTCCAACACCTCAAAGATTTCAAAGCCCTTAGTGAGGCATAGTGAGGAAAGAAAATAAAAATCCTCTGAACTGATAATGGGGGAGAGTATGTCAACCATGAGATACAAAATATTTTTCATGAGGCAGGGATTTAGTTGCAACACATAGATCCCTATACTCCGCAGAAAAATGAAGTTGTTGAGCGGAAAAAACAGATCTCTAAAAGAGATGGCATCTTGCATGCTACATGAAAAGTCACTTCCATAGAGATTATGGGTTGAAGCACTTAATTTTGCAACCTATATACAAAACAAATCTCCCCATAGATATGTCAATGATAAGACCCCCTATGAGGCTTGGAATGACCTCAAACTAGAAGTGACCCACTTTCGTATTTTCGGTTCACATGCATGGGCATAGATTCCCTTTGAAAAGAGGAAGGCACTTGATCCACAACACATGGAGTATTTTTGTTGGATACCCCAACAATGTGAAGGGATACAGACTCATTGATATTTCCTTGGAACAACTCATCATTTAGCATAGTGTCCAATTCAAGGAAAGTGTCTCGCATGTACCTCTGTAGCTGCATGCAGACACCTTTGTTCTTCCACCTATCAGAGATGATGAGCATGCACATGTCGACTCTTCTTAAGATGAGAGTTTTGATTCAAAGGATTCATATGATCCAGATACTGATTCACTAAATTCAGATGCAGAGTCAGTGCATGAAGATGCAGATGTAGATCCAGAGCTGAGGCCCAAGTGGGCTCATACTACTCTTTAGGATGTAGGGTATCTTGTTGGGGATCCAACTGATACTAGGAGGACTCGATATGATTTCTAGGAGCCTCCTCTTGCACTCACTACCACTGAACCATTTCCACCCAGGCATCTTTTCTTGGTTCATTATTTAGATCCACAGTCTTATGGCAAGGCTATTGGAAATCCCTTTTGGTAATCCACCATGAAGAAGGAGTGTTGGAGGAAGGCCGAGGCAGAAAAGCAAGGCGATTTTGGGAAAGAAAGCATGCACGAGGAAAGAAATAGCTGGAAGGAAGAACATCACATGTGCATGCAGGGAAGAACTGACGACGTTAGGGTTAGGGTTTTGGTAATGTATTGTAATGGATGAAGATCTAGAGGCATATAAATATATATACTTAGGTATCATAGGAGGTTGGATGGTTATGGTTCAGATATTATTGTTGTTTAGAGTTTATAGAGATAAGTCGATATTGTAAGAGGCGTTATTCTAAGCGAACTGATGAGTAATATTTTGTTGTGTGTTCTATAGTTGTAAGTTGTTGAGCCGAAGACGAAGAAGGAGGGTAGATCTTGAGGGTTAGATCGCAGGCTGAGAAGCCTAGTGTGATCTAGTTTGCCTCATATAGATCTTACCTGACTGGAAGAGTTGTAAGCGTGCGATGTTGTAGATGCAGAAATACCATAATAAAAGAGACAAGAGCCAAATCTTTGTGGACATAGCCTAGGAGGGGGTGAACCATCGTAACATATGTGTTATATGATGAATGCATGCATATCTTTAATGTCTTTAGTATTTATGGTTATTTTGAATGAATGAGTTGCTATATTTCTTGTTTATTTGTAAATGAAAACATATTGTGTTTACAAGTTATAATTGTGGTTCAATATATAGTGCTCATATCTCACACTCAATCCTAGGCTGTAAACACATGAGTCTTACAGCCACCCATTAAAGTTATCTTGGGTGTGACTGCGCAACACATTCTGTGTGCTGCATTGCCTTCTGGTTTACCAGGAGGGCTGATAGTTTTAGAAGCTTTGTTGGAAACCTGAAAGACATGAACCCTGGGTCAAGAAGCTTAGACATAGTAGGAATAAGTAAACAAACAAATGGTTCTATTGTCGTTGGTAGGAACAGAGGAGGATTGAGTAGATGAGATAGGTTGAGAAAGAGAAGAGTAACAAAATGTTAAAGTGGAAAAATAAAGAAATGAGCCATTGGAAGAGGATGTTGAGACCGTGGAATCCCACAAAAGCAGAGATTGAAAGCTGGTTAAAGACAAAAGAGTTGGAGTTTGCACAGAAAGAAAACAAAAACCTTAGAATAACACCCCTCAAATATCTTGAGAAATATGTATTTACTGATGTGCATGAAGTCTTTTTCTGTGATTTCCCACACTTATTGCAGGAGTGGATACTAAGGTTGAAGGATAACCACACAACGAACCAGATTCGACAGTTATATTGGACCCTAGTACAGATCGAGTATTTACAGTAGGTGAACAACAAATTCACCCACGTAGTAGACTTTTGGCCTGACAATATTGTGGCAGGATTTATAACAGAGTTTGCAGTCGATACAGTGAAGTCGTACAATGCAGCGGAGCAAGAGTTTATACACGGACCTCGAGGAAGGTACATTCAATCCCTGTATACTTATATTAAGATACTTCTATATAATAAAGGTGTAATGACAATGGAGTCAGACAACTAAAATTCCCTGCGTGCATGGGGGAAGGGGGGAAGCACTGACAAAAAGAGGAGAAATGGAAGGAGAAAAGGATAAGGGAAAGAAGGAGAAACCCTTGGACCTGATCATGATGGACAACGACCAGATCAAGCAGATCATGGCGACAGCTGGAAAGACGCGTATCGGAGTACCCTACCAATACAAGGTGAATACCAAGAAGAGAGTCATAGTTGTGAGGGAAGGCTTGGCGAGTGATGAGGAAGAGGTAGAGGATCTTCGGGATGTGGAGTAGATTGAGTAAATCCTGCGTGAAACATGTGAGAGGAAGATGAGAGGTCCTAGAGCGGGAAGAGAAGGAAACAATCCTATCCATATTAATGTCAATGTGGAACCCATAAACCCATGTGTGACTAATACACCAAAGAGAACAACACTTTTTAGACAACCGAATTTCGGAAGCAGACATACAGCAGGAAGTACATCTACACAAGGCACAACAACTGGAGGAGCAAGTTCAGGAAGAACTAGTCAGGTGTCTACACCACACAGAGGTAGTAGTTCAGCGTTCAGAATGGTAGGACACAATCCCACCATCAAGTTATAAGAATTCAAGGAGAAGCAACAGAAGACCCTGAGAAACATTTGTTTATTTGTGCAAATATCTAGGAAGAAAAAAAGATCACGGATGAAGATACTAAACTTGTGCAGTTAGAGATTACGCTAAGAGACCACGCATTAGATTATTATATGATTTTAGACACAAACAGTGCCCCTAGGATGACAAAGACACTGACAAACATTAAGAAGCTACTGATTAATGAGTTCCATAAGATGAGTTCAGAGGATCAGTACATGAATGAGATGATCAAAAGAAGACAGAAACCAGGAGAATCCATAAGGGAGATTGATCAGAGATTCAAGTGAGTGAAGGGAAAGTTAAAATATCTTATGATCGATATTTAGCATCAACACATGTTTGTAAACTCACTGCTACCACACTTAAAATATCCATTGTGAAAACAGAAGCTCCAGACGCAGGCAGAGGCTCTTTAGGCAGCCTTACAACTATAAGAGAACTAGTATCAGCAGATGGACCCAGCTATCGAAGAAATGAAGGAGGATCTGAAGAACTTAATGTTTCAGCCGAACCAGAATAAGAGCACGGACAAACGAGAAGTCGTTTGGTGTACCACATGCAGGATGGAAGGACACCATGAGAAAAAATGTCCGACATTTGCGCATTATATGGCAACATAAATGCCAAATCTATTACCAATAGGAGGATTATGGTGCGAAATTTACAAAAAACCAAGTCACGATCCTTATCACTGCACGATGATGCAGAAATACCAGACAGTCCCAAAGAGTTCATATTGCACCTTTTGCAAGTCAGTTGGCCATGATGACAAAGATTGTAGAACTATGGAGTTGATGTGAGAAAGGACATTAGATGCATATAGAGTGCATGTATAAATGATGACTAGGCAAGATGCACCACAGTTTAGTCAAGTTCCAGCTCCATACAACACTACACAACAACAATATAATACTGTGCAACAACCATATATTAACGCACAACCATAGTACAACACAACACAACCTCAGTACAATACCATGCAGTATAATCAGGTGCCTTAGTATAACGCGCTGAGAGGAGATCGAGCAGGCTACAGAGGTGGAGGATGAACCAGTGGAGGTTTCAAACAAGGTAGAGGACTAGTGGTATGTCACAATTGTCAACAACCAAGACATTACGCAACGGAATGTATGCTTCCACCAACAACTTGTATGTATTGTCGTGCATCATATCACGACACAAAAGAATTTCCAACACTGTTGGTAAAGATCCAGGAATAGAGGAAACAAAACAATCATAATGTTCAGTGTATTTCAGATGAAGCAAGGCATGAAGGAAAAAACATCAACATAGTCACTCGTGAAGGAGAGAAAACAAGAAATGATGCAGACCGATAAGAACTAGTACATAATCAGTGGGTGAAGAAGAACACCGAACCAAGGAAGTAGTTCGACACACAGAAGGAGAAAGAGGTATTTAAACAAGCAAGACAAGAATTTCAGAAAGAATACATGGCATCGAATTCAACTGCGTAGCAAAAGCAAGGAAGCATCAGAGTATGAGATGCCTCCATTATTGGATCATGCCAACGAAATGAAACCCATGGGACAAGTAAGTACAATAAAAAAAAAATTCAATTATGTGTAAAGGTGTTAAATGATCCATCATCTATGAAAATATTGCAAAACATACTAGAAAAATGTAGCATCGATATGGAAGGAAAACTTGAACCAAAAACTGTCAATCACCTACATACAAGAAGAAGAACAAGTAGGGAGTTCAAAATGAATGCCAACATTGAAGAATTCAACATGGGAGACATCATATTGGATTTAGGATTTGAAGTTAACCTATTACCAAAGAAGACATGGCAATGCATGGGAGAGCCCACATTAGGATATTCACCTGTTCAATTGAAACTGGCAAATGAACACAGAGTCCTACCAATTGGTAGATTGAAAGGAGTGATAGTAGACTTGGACGAAGTGTGCACCAAATAAGATTTTGAAGTTATTGAAATAGTGGATAGCACAACACTTTACCCAACATTTCTTGGTCTGGATTGGGAGTTTGATAACCAAGCCATAATCAACTTGAAGACCAGGAAATTGAAATTTGAGTCAGGAGAATACAGGGTCATCGCGCCATTAGATCCATTGGAAGGGGAGAGGTTTGTAGAACCTACTTGCCTACAATTAGAGGAAATCAACCAGTTGTACAGAACAATTGCGCGTGGTGAGGATTACGTAAACGCAACAGCAGATAGAATACTCAGTTGGCAGAGCATTACTTCATGTGCAACAGATTCATATACCGGTTTAGAAAACTGGCAACAAAGGCTACATGAAGTTTCCACAAGGAGATGTGCACAAATAGACCGCACAGTAAGATGGGTAGGCACAAAGATAAGGGAACCACCAATTTTCCATGAAATCAACAATTTGGAAACATTCTTGACACAGTATGAGGATGCACTTTTAGAGAATCAGAGACTGTTAGCACTTGATATAACACTCAAGGCCACACCTGCAAGATGGTGGGGTGCACACAAAGAGACAATCACAAATTGGTACCAATGTAAGAGGTTACTGCACATAACGTTCAACGTAGAACAAAAAAACAACAAGCAACAGAGGTATGATGGAAAAATGGCACCAACAGAACACTTGGAGAAGTGTAGAGAGCTGTGTAAATTGACACCCCCAGAGGAATGGCCTCACCATTTCATACATTCTCTAGAGGGCATACCAACAAACTGGTACACAGACGAGGAATTGCGCAAAGGAATTGCAACCTGGACGACATTGCAATAGAATTTTATAGTCACTTTTTCATTCGAACATGAAAACCCCAACATAGATGCATCTCTTAAATAGATAAGACGAGTGATATTCATCAAGGAACCAGAAGTTGAGCTCATAACAAAAGAATTACAGCGAAACAAACAGACAGTTAAGGAACTGTTGTTATGTTACCATGTGCAAGAGGAAGCACCAGACGAAGATGATCCACACGATATTCAGATCGAAGAAGAAGAAGGTGAAAGAGAAGTGGAGGGTCCACCCATAGAATCATAAGTTATTGTCGCATTGATCAAGGTAAATGAAGTCAACATTGGAACAGTTGAGCATCCCAAAATGGTCATCATTGGAGATTACTGGGATGAGTAGACAGTAGAAAGAATAAAAGAGTTGTTGTGTGAATACAGTGACCTATTTCCCACAAAATTTACAGAGATGAAGGGTATAGCCGAAGAAATAGGAGAAATGAAGATACCACTCAGACCTTAAGCGAGATCGATCAGACAACGACCATATAGAATGAACCCAATATATAAGAAGAAAGTCAAAACTAAGATCGACAGGATGCTCGAAGCCGAAATCATAGAACCGGTTGAAGAATCAGAATGGATAAGTCCGATGGTAGTGCAGTACAAAAAAACAAGGAGCGATAAGGATATGCGTCAACTTGAGGAAGTTGAATAATGCATGCTTAGATGACCCATTCCCTACACTGTTCACGAATGAAGTGTTAGAGAACATAGGAGGACATGAAGCTTACCCAGTCACTAATGGATTCTCAGGCTACCATCAGATTAAGATAGCACAAGATGACAGATACAAAACCACATTTGCGACAGAATGGGAATCCTACCAGTACATAGTCATGCCGTTTGGACTGAAGAATGCACCAACAATATTTTCCAGAGTAGACATCGCCACGTTTAAAGAATTCATCCATTAGTTTCTCGAAGTATACCTGGATGATTGGAAAGTTTACAGTTTGTTGAAAGGCCATGTAGAAGTGTTACAGACGATGTTAGAAAGATGTAGACAGTGCCAGATATTACTAAACATCAAAAAATGCATATTTGAAACATCGTTTGGGATACTATTGGGCCATATCGTATGCAAATAGGGTTTATTAGTAGATTCTACAAAGATTGCAGTAATGGTTAACTTACCACCACCAAAAATAGTCCGTCAACTAAGAGCGACGTTGGGACACACTGGATACTACAGGAAATTTATTAAAGGGTACATGCAGATTACTGTACCAATGGAAAATTTGTTAAGAAATGATACAATTTTTCAATGTAATGATGAGGGTCAACATAGTTTGGATACCCTTAAGGAAAATATGGTCACCGCGCCAATATTAGTATTTCGAGACCGGGATAATACATTCCACGTGCATGTGGATGTATCAGCCATAACACTTTGAGCTATCTTGGGGCAGCCAAGAGCGGGAGACATGGATCACCCAATAGCATTTGAAAGAAGAAAGTTGTCGGAATCAGAGAAGAACTATAACACTACAGAGAGAGAAGGCCTAGCTATGGTCTATGCACTGCAAAAGTTCAGACACTACTTATTGGGAAAACACTTCAAGATGTTCACAGATCACTCAGCCCTGAAATACCTAGTCAACAAGCCAGTGTTGGGGGGGAGAATATGTCGATGGTTACTACTATTTAAATAATTTGAGTTTGAAGTGATAGTCAAGCCAGGAAAATTGAATGCAGGACTTGACCACCTATCAAGGGTCACCAATGGCGAATAACCTACGAATTTATAAGACAACTTTCTAGATGCACAACTATTTTTAGTCCAGGTCGCTGATGAACACTTCATAGATATCATTCAGTAGTTGAGCATAGGTACTGTGCCACAAGAATATAACACCGCACAAAAGAAAAACCTAGTAGTTTGCGCTGTCGACTATCAACTGATTGCAGGACACTTATACAAAATGGGCGTAGATAGCATCTTGCAAAGATATGTGTTAGAGCATGAAAGAACAAGAGTTTTAGCAGAATCCCATAAGGGAATAATAGGAGGGAATTATGTAGGCAAAGCTACCGCGCAGAAGGTATTGCGCAGAGGACTATGGTGGTCAACAATTCACAAAGACTCGAAGGAGTACTATCACAGATGTGATGTCTGTCAAAGGGTAGGTAAACCCAATAGAAGGGAAAAAATTCCATTACAACCATAAGTAACATTGCAGGCATTCGATAAGTGGGCAATAGACTTTGTGGTACCAATCAACCCACCAGCAAAAAGAACAGGATCCAGGTACATTATCACCGCGATAAAGTACCTAACAAGATGGGTGGAGGCTGCACCAGTAAAGGATTGCAGCACAAAAACAAAAACACAATTTTTATTTGAGAAAGTGATCACTATATTTGGGTGCCCAAGAGTTTTGATGAGCAACCAAGAAACGCACTTCATAAACATCACCATCAACACTATGGCTGAAGAGTTTGAAGTCTATCATCAGAAGAGCACACCATATCACCCATAGGCAAATGGCACAGTGGAAGAATTTAACAAAATCTTGGAGAATGCACTAACAAAGAGCTATAACTTCAAAAGGGACGACTGGGACCTCAAAGTACCAGCAATATTGTGGGCCTATAGGACTACGTGCAAAAATTTGATAGGGCACACACCATTTAAACTGGTCTATAGCCAAGAAGTAGTAGTGCCATTAGAATTCTTAGTACCAAGCTTGCGCGTAGCAACAATCACACATATGATAGAATGAGGCATAGTACAAGAGTGACTAAATCAGTTACTGTCCATGGAGGAAGACCAGATCTTAGCAGGATTCCACCAACAAGTTCAGAAAGCAATATACAAAGCCTAGCATGATAGACACATCAAGAAGAAAACTTTGAAGGAAGGAGATCTAGTATTGATGTATGACAAAAAATCGCTTCAGCACCCAAGAAAGATAAGGAAGCACTGGCTAGGACAGTATGAAGTAAAATCTATCACAGATAGAGGAGCTGTATAGTTGAGAGACTTATCAAGCGCAGAATTCAGAGGGATGATCAATGGGAGACGACTGACGTTGTACAAGGATAGTCGACCACCCATCGCGCATTAAAAAAAAAAAATAGTATATCAAAAAGAACCAATAGAAGCACAGTGCATCGAAGACAGAAAGGGCACGCATACTTAGGAACACAAACCTGGTGAGGAGAAGGACAATGGCCACGTCAAAAGTGAAACAAGCAGGAAAAGAAAAATCGACAAAATCAGTATGACAAGACAACATTAGGTAGAATTGAAGGCATGAAAGGATCGATGGGATGCCACATTAATCAAGCCAAATGGAGTCGGAAAAGAAGAATTAATGGCAAGTACAAAACAACCAAAGGTGCATTGAACCCATAATTAAGGAAGTGTCCTAAAAAATCTTCATGGGATGCCCATACAACACCCGAACACGAGAGAAAACAGTCTATTTGTGAAAAGAGAGTAGACAAAGAGCGATAGAAGCTAAAAATCACAAAGCGAGTTCACAAAGATCACAGAGACCATTCACATTCAACAAACGTTCGAAATTCACATCCATGGCAGCACCAAAGCAAGCAGCAGCAATCCAACCCGCTAGAAAACCCAGAGCTAGAACTAGGTCACATATACACTTAGAAGAAGGCAAACAGTAGCCGCCAGAGATTGTCAATGTCGACGAAATCCCATCTCCAGAAACGATACCAGTAAACCCCACGCCGATACTGGAAGAAATCCAACAACTAGTGGGAGAGGGAATGAATGCAGATATGCCGATAGAGGCACATGAGCCACAGAACCAGAACGTAGAAACCCTGAAGGAGGTGCAACAGAAAACACTGAAGCAACTCCAAGAGTCAATGGAATGATGCTGAATCTGGAAGCAACAGTTGAGCTAGATGAGTCTCAAACCACAGTGTCAGACCACCCACTGGAAGGAACAATTGAAGATGTCCCAGGTTGGTCAGATTGGTATGCTAAGGAACAACTGGAAGCCACTGGAACTTTGAGCTAGCCACCACTACCGAAGAAAGACAAGCACCAGGTACCTAGGTCACCTCACAAGAAACCTGCCACAGAAATCATGCTATCGTGTATACCAGATGGGGTACAGGTAGGACCAGACCTGCTGGGTCATATAGGGAAGCTCAAATACTCGGACCACAATGTAGCATAAATAGACAAGTTCCTGGAACTTTCCAAGAGGGTATACTTAGAGACCGTGGGCACAAATCAGGTTAGGGAACCAGTTAATCAACCACTCCAATGGGAAACAGGGTTATAGAAGACAAGAATTTTAGGTTTGGTGGACCTACCACATTTTGGCAGAGGTCAGAATGCAACTGCGTGCATCAAACAACTATTAGCAGTCACACATGGCGGGGACATATGGTTGGATAAGCTCGTCTCAATAGATGTTGAGCTTATTACGAAAATAACAGGGTTACCATCTCGGGGCATGGATCTTGCATAGTTTCTTGATGATAAATCCAGGGAGAAAGCGCTAGCAGAAGAAATGAATAAGAAGTATGGTACCGACAGGGGGACAGGAGGGATCATTATCAAGAGGATCAACGATGCCGCAAAACAATTGGGCGCGAAAATCTTAGCCTGCAAGCTGCTAAGAAAATGCCGCAGAGAGGAAGTTTCGACTGGAGTTGTTGTAGTTGCAGCTCAGTGCGCAGAGAGCACCACAGTGAGCTGGACATCATACCTCTTGAAATTGTTACTGGATGACTGCAAGGATGCACAGGATCTAGGAACAGAGTTTCACTATTCATGGTTGATCACGTTAATATCCTTTATGGGCTGGAGGGAACCAAGGTATGTAACTTTTTGTACTAGACCCAAACCGAATCAAGGAGAGAGATATTTATTGCTTAGAGACACGTTGGATTCAAGGCACAAATGGGAGAATGGGTCCATATTTTAAGGATACCTACGTGACTTGTAGGAATCCATCAACAAAATGTGGAGAATAACACCTGAGGCTGTCGCGCGGTATAGAGACATCTCCAACTTTAGAGCCACATGACATACAATGTGGATACACATGCGGAAGGATCCTGATAAACAATGGTTGTAGATGCTCTATTGTATCACAAAGGGTGACATCGACATAGTAGTCAAAGATTGGGAAGATGAATGGAGGATTCTAGCCCTCACCCAGGAGTTGCTATATAGAACAACAGAAGAAGAGGTAGGGTAGGGAGGAATGCAGCCTCAAGAAATCCAAGTGCCCAAAAAATGAAGAACGATCCAGAAAACAACAACGCAGACAAATGAACGAACAACAACGACGGGGACCTAGAAGGGGAAGAAAGAGAATACACATCCAACCAAAGAGCAGCAAAAACAGGATGGGGTAGCTTAGGAGACCACCCCAAGTCCTAATTCACAGGAACAAGGGGGAAACAAGAGGCCAACCATGTAGACAAGAGGAGCGTTCAAGAAAATGAAGGCCCAAAGAACACCCCCAGATTATACAATCATGGAGGATGATGGAAGGATGATAACCCGACTAGTCAGGATTGTCTATCCGAGGACTTCGACCATGCTGCACACAACAGGGACAGGATTCAACAGGAACTGGCAAACATGTGATAGTTCCTCAAGAAAATTGGGGAAATACAGAAAGCAAGAAGGATTAGGGGAACAAAACCATCAGCACCACAGACAGAGGAAAGAGTGGAAGTAGAAGAACGAGATCCAGTCCATCCATTATTGCAGCTGAACACAACATTAAACATCACACCTAGTATGCTGTGCATGGACGAGATCATGGGGTAGACACCCTTGAAGGACTTAAGCCAAATCCAATTAGTGTTGATGTGGATGCCATCTAGGGCACTACACAAGTTGCAGGTTAACATAAACCATGAGGCACAGTCTCGCGCACATAAAGACTTAGTCAAATTGCAGCAAGCAAAAAATAAGAGGGACACGCTGGAAATAATCTATGAGCATGCTAAGATGGAAACCCAAGTGGACAGGGAACACGTGAATGGATTGGAGCCGAAAGCCGTAGGAACATATGAGAATATTTTGAAGACCATGTAGATGGAGGAAATCACAACAACATAAAAGATTGTTCAGATTGTGCAGACAATCAAGCAATATCAGAAGGAGATCAAGAATCTTCGAGAGAAACTCACACCAACCAATCCACTAGCAGTGAAGGAGGAAAGGAAGCAGGAAGCAACAACGCAACTGCAGGAGATAGAACAACAGGTCAGCACAACAACTGACTTGTTCGATAAAGTAGCGTAACTTTGGACTAAGTTAGAGGAGGATCAACAGGTCCAAAAAAGGGACAAGGAAGAAGAAAGAATCAATGTAACGATCCAAGACCTCAAGTAGAGGCAAAAGACAATGCCCATCATAGAGCACATCAAAGGGACGTAGGACATGAAGAAATTGTAGGCAAAACTCACCACTACGCAAACACAGAAACAAGAGCGTTAGGATCAAATGGAACCATTACAAGAGAGGGTAGAAGAAGTCCTGGCACAAGCAAAGGAAACCAAGACACATATAACATAGACCCAAACAAAGTGTTTGGAATTGATTATTGACGAAATTGCAGTCCAGATAGTGGACACACTCAAGGAGAAGACTGTGCAGGCACAGACACAGGCAACAGAGCTCAAAGAAAAGTTCCAGGCAATCACCAGGGAGATCAAGGAAACGCATAAGGTTTAGGTGGCTCGGGACGAGCCACATGTCAGTGTTGGGGGCCTGTTGGAGGCAGGTTGAGGTGGAAAAGCAAGGCAATTTTGGGAAAGAAAGCATGCATGAGGAAAGTGACAGCTGGAAGGAAGAGCAACCCGCATGCATGAAGGGAAGACCTAACGATGTTAGGGTTAGGGTTTTGGTAATGTATTGTAATGGATGAATATCTAGAGGCATATAAATATAGATACTTAGGTATCGTAGGAGGTTGGATGGTTAGGGTTCGGATATTATTGTTGTTTAGAGTTTATAGAGATAAGTTGATATTGTAAGAGGCACTATTGTAAGCAAATTGATGAGTAATATTTTGCTGAATGATCTATAGTTGTAAGTTGTTGATCTGAAGATGAAGAAGGAGAGTATATCTTGAGGGTTAGATCGCAGGCTGAGGAGCCTGGTGCGATCTATTCCGCCTCATATAGATCTTACCCGACTGGAAGAGTTGTAAGAGCGTGATGTTGTAGATGCAAAAATACCATAATAAAAGAGCCAAGAGCCAAATCTTTGTGGACGTAGCCCAGGCAGGGGTGAACCACGGTAACATCTATGTTATATGATGAATGCATGCATATCTTTAATGTCTTCAGTAGTTATGGTTATGTTGAATGAATGAGTTGCTATATTTCATGTTTATTTGTAAATGACAACATATTGCGTTTACAAGTTATAATCGTGGTTCAATATACAATGCTCATATCTCACACTCAATCCTAGGTTGTAAACACATGAGTCTTACAATTACCCATTAAATCTATCTCGAGTGAGACTGCGCAATGTATTTTGTGTGTTGCGTTGCCTTCTGGTTTACCAGTAGGGCTGATAATTTTAGAGGCTTTGTTGGAAACCCTAAAGACATGAACCATGGGCCAAGAATCTCAGACAAAGTAGGAATAAGTAAACCAACAAGGAGTACAACTCTCTCCTTGAGAACTTGACTTGGGATTGGGTTCCCTTTCCTTTTGGAAGGAAACTTGTTAGATGCAGATGGGTCTGCAGAACCAAGAGAACATCGGATGAACAAATTAACATATACAAAGCCATGATTGTTGCCAAAGGATTTCAGCAAGTTCATGCCATTGTCTATGATGAGACCTTCACTCCCATAGCGAAGATGGATTCCATATGTTTGGCACATTCCATTGCAATATCCAAGGGATGAGAATTCCATCAGATGGACGTGAAGAATGCATTTCTTCATGGTGATATCTTTGAGGGGATCTATATGGAGCAACCCCAGGGATTTATGTAGGATTCATCTTTGGTCTGTCAACTGAAGAAATCTCTTTATGGCTTCAAGCAGGCCCCGAGGGCATGGTATTCCAAGATGGACTCCTACCTGCTATCATAGAACTTTGTACGTTGTAAATCAGACCTGAATGTTTACATACTCAGGACGATTGATTCGCTTCTACTCTACGTTGTAAATCAGACCTGAATGTTTACATACCAGTTGCTTGACTTCAATTATTGTTGTAGTCAAGAGGATTCTACATGACAGGTTCTTGATGATAGACATGGGTCCACTACATTTCTTCCTTGGAATCGAGATCATTCAGGATGCATTAGGCATCAAACTATCTCAGGCCAAGTATGCACGAGATCTCCTTGAGAGATTTCACATGACAGACTACAAGTCTACCTCGACTCCTTTCCTATCAGGAGTTAAACTTGAGGATGGCAGGGACACTCCAATGGTTGACAACACACTCTACAAACATCTAGTGGGGAGATTGTTGTATCTCACACACTCCAAACCAAACCTCTCCTATGCAGTTGACACAGTGTCCAGGTTCATGCAGGAGCCACATGACCTACATTGGAAGGCTACAAAGCATATCCTTCGATACGTACAGGGAACCATCACCTTTGGGATTCATTATGTAGAAGAATCTACATTGGATCTCATCGGGTTCACTGATTCTGACTAGGCTGGCAATATCACCGATCACAAGTCCACATCTGGTTACTCACTCAGTATTGGTTCCAAGCCTATCTATTGGTCGAGCAAGAAGCAGGCTACTATTGCTCTATGTTCAACCTAGGAAGAGTACAGAGGGGTAGTTAACATAACCATTTGGGCTATGTGGCTACAACATTTTCTCACTGAGTTGGGGATTCAATTTCATCAGTCGATCGTCATCTGGTGTGACAACCATATCACTTTGAAGTTCTGCAGAGATCCAGTTTAGAGGCAGCGGACAAAGCATATCGATATCCACATGCACTACATTCAGGACTTAGTACATGAGGGGATCATCGACCTGCAGTTTTGTCCTTTAGCAGAACAAACTGCAAACATATTCACCAAGATCTTCACTGAGTAGAAGTTTGTTGATGGGCGAAATTGTTCGTCCGTCAATTGAGAGAGTGGAACCAGTCCGAGGTTGTCTAAATAACCTAAGCCATTTGGAATGAACCACCCTGACGGGTTTAACGGCTCCGTTGGCCGCTCTAAGGTCCTAAGAAAACCAAAGAGAAAACTAATTTAAACTAACTAATCTAACTAAAACAAATAAAACGAACTAAAACTAACTAAAAGAAACTAAAATAACTAAGCTAAATAAAACAAACTAAAACACTAATCTAATTAAAACAAACTACTATATAAACTAAAACTAAATACAAATTACACTATCTATTCTATACAATCTACTAATTAACCGTCTAGCTATCAATTATAGTACAACTTATTCAAAAATATACAATATACACAACTGGCAGATTTAAATAAAACCTGTAAAATTCAAATGCTTTCTGTCCTAAGACAGCCAGAGATATATTTTTTGATTTTCATATTTTATGAAAAATAAATAAAACTACTGAAATTAAACGATCTAATATACTAATTCTAACTTAAACTAATATCTGAAATAACTACTAATAAAAAAAACAGTGAAAAGACAAGCGACTAACTGACCTGGAAGTGCTCCTAATTTGTCCTGCGTTTGATGTTTTCGAAGCTGGTCGGAGGAAGGAAACTTGCACCGGTTGATCCAAGAGATTTTCGTAAACGATTGGCTGCGCTGCTCTTCGAGATATTTACAGGACAAACAAGACATAAAAGATCATAACAACTTTATGTTTTATAAATTTCTGCAATAAGGGAAACCTGTTATGCAAAAACCTATACTTTATAATTCAAATCATGAAGAAGATAAACCTGTCATTCACAAACTGAATTAGACAATTGTTATGTCTTTTATACAATCAGAAGAAACCAGATATGTATTACAATGATTAAAATTATATCATTTTCACATGATCAAGATAGCTAAAGTAGTCATAAACCATATACAAATTGATATACACAACATGAAACAAAATACTGATATAATGAGAAGCTAAAGCTGTGTCAAAACACCAAATTCTGCTTCAGTTTGTATTATAACTCCATATCCTTGTTCTCCCATGAATGAGGATGAACATTATTACAAAAATCATAAGTATATATAAGTCTCTCCACAGGGTAAAACCTCCCTGTGGATAATATCAAAATGTTTTACATAATCTGGGAAATATCCCAAAATCAACTAAACTAGGAAATCAAAATGCAAGAGAAATCTTTGAAATATCCCCTAATTGCTCATAAACTCAACTGCAATTTCAAATTTACCTGCAATAGAACACAATTATCAAATTAGAGAGATATTTCAGTAACAAAATAACAAAAATTTGATCCTACAGACTTAGCTACAGAATCATCTGATTCTGTAGCTAGTCTAAAATAGCATACAGGACCAGATAGAAATCAAACGAAATCTTTTTAAAACAATCCAATTTAATTTTCTTTTAATAAACACTAAAATCGAATTACTAATGGTTCAAGCAAATTTATCATTCAAATTAAACAAAATCGAAAAGGATGCAATCGAAACAGGATAAGAATGCTCTATTTTTTAGTTACCATAAAATCGGATCAAATAGTAACCAAACTGTTTCATATCCAAATGAAAATAGTAGTGAATCATATCGTATAAGATACGATACAATTAAACACAATGATAATCGATACAATCATGATCGAACACAATCATAATCGATTAGTTACTGCTGTATAAGATTCATATTGTTTTAATCAAATGCCAATATGGAAAGGCTGTTACGATTAAAGTAAAAAATGAAACATACATAACAACATCCACCAAAATTTGCCATAGACTTCGATCGCTGAGTGTTACACAGCCAACAGACATGACCCAAAAATAATGATCACAACCATCAACAGATCGACAGAGGTGATAATCGTAAACTGGGCAAGAATCGAAACAAGCCGTGACTGAGTCCAATATAGAAACAAATCGTAATTCTAGGCATAATCACAAATTTAAACAAGATATTTGTTATAATATGAATCAGACTGATAACACGGTCAAACGATGCAAATCGAACAGTTGCAATTTGGTTATTCATTAATAGAATGGTATTCGAATTGGTCAAAAAGATATGGAATATAAAATCACAACAGTTAACCATAATTGCCAACCATATCGTATAGAATATAACCAATTCGAAATGAGATATTGACTGTGTTCAAAATTGGAATACCAAAAACAGATTGTGTTTAGAAAATATATTAACAACTTTGATAATCAATGGAGTATTCAATTCGAACCAAATTAAAACAACCAAATCTATAACACGATTAATCGAATCAAAGCTAAATCCAATCAAAACTAATCCGGGAAACGAAATTCGATTAATCAAAACAAAATTATGCATCTAATGCATGCTTATGTGTTAAAGAAAATCCAAGCTGTAGACAGAGTTTATGAGTTTGTCATATAAACAAGTGATAGTCATACCAGTGAGGTTGCTCGGGCTATGCCAATTTTTAATTGACGACCGCTGTAGCCGACTCCACATTCTTAAACAAAATCGAACCTGTTGTTTGTTGTTTCTTATCAGTGGATGGAATCTTTGCCTTTTGACTGGTGAGCCTTGCAACTTGATCCTCCAGAGCATAAATTCTGGACTGTAGCATTGGCACATCAAGGTAATACCTTTCCAACCATGAGCCACACTGATCACATGGTGGAGCAGCTGGTTCGGCTAGAGAAGGAGAGGGTTTCGACGAGTCACCAAGGGTTTCACAAAATCGTATGTGGGTTTGTCACACAGACCTTCTGAATAGGGATATTCACTTGCCAGGTAACGTTCAACCTCTGAGTTAGAATCTTCACTCACCATAATAGGGTCAGGGTTGACAGAAGTTTTCAGTTTGTTTCTTGCCATGCGAGAGATTAACCGGGCATTCTTTTTGCCTTTAGAATTCGCAGTAGGCTTGGCTTTAGGCCTTTTAGCCACGGGTTTAACAATTTCGACATGATTGGTCACATAATTGGGTAGGTTAATAGGTGAGTCGGGTAGGGGTTTAGGTAATAGAGCACTGTAAGGCACAGGGGGTACCGACTTGCTCTCACTCACCATAGGTTTGTCAACCTGTGATGGGCTTGAGTCATCAAAATCATTGCGTTTAAGAAAATCATTCCAACAGTCTCGGTGTAACCCCAAATGACAAACCACAAGCATTTTAATTAACCCAAAATGAAATAGGCTGTTATCAGCCTAGTTTCGTTTGTACCTTTTAGACATTTTAAACAGACTTCTATGCAAGTAGTAAGGTATATTAAGCTCATAGCCCATGAAAACCATAAGTAGCCGAAGGTGGTACAAGAAAACGAAACCATACTGGCCCTCGCAGGTGATGAACTGCTTGGTTATCATCAGCAAGTCTTGCCAACGTTGCTTGAGCATATTTGTGGGCAAACCTTTGTCACAGGAGCAACCTCTTCGTGACTGGAAGAGCAATGTCCATGGGACATCTTCCACTTTGCAATTTTTTGACCATTTCTGTCCAGTAGCAGGCAGACCGGTAGCTAAACTGAGAAATTACTCGTCAATTTCTAATTGCACATCCCCAACCTTGGCTCGACAGCCATCAAAGGTTAATGCAAATTGCTAAGCCATGCTAGGGTTATAGCCATCAAACTTTCGTATGAACGGGAGCCATCCGAATTCCTCAAGGTCGCTATAAGAACCATCAAACATCAACAATGCCTGGCTACCATTGGGTTCAGCCCTTACGATCGGAGCCATGGTGCGGGCGCATGGTAGGGTTTGGATTGAACACAACAATACACAGGAGCAAAAATCGTTAGAGCTAACAGCTGCAAGCGCTCAAAGGGGAGGCAAATTAATGTATGTGTGCAAGGGTGGTGGGATTATCACCTCCATGCAGCATAGTAATGGCAAAGTACAGTGTTGTTCAATCAATCATAGCCGAAATATTCGGCGAACCCAAGGATTAAACGGTGGATAGTAAACCAATGCATCATTGCATTATTTTAAATCAACGTTAAATCAAACCCAAAGTTAAACATGCACCGAGTAATAATTCAAACCATAAAATCAAAACCCAAATGTTTAACCAATGCACCATTGCATAACTTCAAACTATTTCCATTCAATATGAAATCAGACTCATATGTTACCCATGCGCTTGTTGCATAATATGTAATCAAAGTTTTTAAAACAATGTGACAAGAGATTTCATAAAATTGATAAGCCAAGAGCTTATAATAGTAAGGATCACATCATATAAAAACCAAAATCAACCATGACCCCTATATGACCAAGTATAATTCATAAATTAACATGCTCAATGCCTTATCAATTAAATAAAAGTCAAGTTTCGCAATCAAAGTAAAAACGTCATAGTTTGAAAAAAAATCTTTTCAGCCACATGATAAACCAATGGTAAAGTGCCTTTCAAAATATCAATAAAAGACTATGACAGTTCAAATAACGATAGAGGAGTTTTCATGCTTTCAGTCATAAAAACTAAATTCAAACCAATTTGCAAATGCCGCATGAAATGAAAATATCGTCTATTTGCAAAATGCGACAGAAATTTGAAGTTCAAGAGACATAGGTGTAGGCATATTTTAAGGCAATGGAAAAAATTGAATTGGCTTCCAACAATGGTGACGCACTGGGAGAAGCAGTTATCTCTGTCGAAAGAAACAAATTCAGATTAGGACGACAAAGAAAATTTCAACTCAAAAACAACCATCAGAAAATCGTACAAACATCATCATTTACCATCTTTTCCAGCGATGTTTTAAAAGACGCAAACTATTAACAGTCTTAAGATTAGCAAGTCACGATATTAATGATAAAATCTTCAATACTGTTGGCATGGCCACTGCTGCCAGCAGGCATCCATAGCCTCGACAGGGTTGCCATTTAACCCACTCGGACGTCTGTATCCTGTCAAGAAGTTCTAGATTAGAATAAAGGACTTTAAAAGAGGTTTCTTATAATTTTTTACAGATTTTCGTGTATCCGACATTGCTTCGCTGCCAGCAGGCCTGTTCAGTACCCCGACGAAGTTGTCTTGGCGCCATGCTCACATTTACCCGCTGCCAGCGGACCTGTTCAGTATCCTAGCGGGTTTACAAACACTTCCCACAACTCTTATTAACATTTTATTTTGTTTTTCTTTTATATATATCTGAGCGGGGTGACGTTGAAAAATCTTGGTATTTTATCATATTTTTTCAGACCTCATCGGAATTTTTTTTTGACACTGTCCTTTATCCAGCTCTAGAAATGTTTTATTTCTAAAACAACTTACTATGACAGGGAGACATCCTTTTTGAGTCATTCCTTTACGGAAAAGGGACAGCGTAAAAAGATAATAGATGATCATGACAAACTTTGCTCAGAGATTGAAATTAGTAAACTTCTTTCAAACAACAAAATTTTCCAACATAAATATCGTTTTTTAGAAATATATCACTGATGTTCGTACAACCTTTCAGAAGTTATTTCAGCGAAGAGATTTTCCTATGGTCTTTGTCTGAATGGCTCAGTACACAGGCATGCATATGTTTCAAAAACACACAAAACTGATCATTCAAATCAAAACCAAAAACGAAAACAAAGGCAAAATAAAAACAAAAGGAAATATTTACATAATATACAAGGGTAGCAATCAAGCGAAGTATCTTTTCAGGGCTTGGCCATTCACCGGATAGGTGTCAAGCTGCCCTTCAAGATTCTGCAATCGAAAGGA
>ML817235.1:170409-222718 GCA_009831015.1 Picea engelmannii | reverse complement strand
AAGGGTTTTTAAAAAAGACATTTTCTTTTATGGAAATAAGCTCTTTGCTTCCAAGGCCTTCCTGAACTCTTCAGGGTCTCTGTTGTTTGTGTTTGGTTGGGTTAAAGACTCAGTTTATCTTGGAATTTGTAAAGAACCCTTGTTTTTTCTTTATTTCTTTTGTTTTATTTTAAGGTTTAGGGTGAAATTATAAGCGTTAGATCCTCCTGTGGATTCCAGTGAATCCCTACATTCAAGCAGTGGCTTAGGTTTTGTGTTAGTCTTGGGTTTATTTTCTTGTTACCTTGTTTTTGCTTTGAAAAACGAAAAAAATATCATTTACTTGTGATTTTCTTTTCTAAGCATTTAAAAATAAAAATAAAATTGTAGTTGCATTTAGTTATACATTTTTGTTTGGTAGTTGTAGCATAGGTTGTTTATTATAAAAGAAAAAAGTTTCATTTCCAAAGCTCCTTCTACGTTATTTCCTTGAAATTTTAGTAGTTTGCATTTGCATTGTGAAACAAAAAACGTATTCTAGGAAACTTTTTTCATTTTAGGATCTTGGACTATATTTTGAAAAGTTTGCACTTACAAAGATTAAAATCCATTTTTCAGTTGTAGAATGTAGTTTGCTTTTGCATGATATTTTAAATATTTTATTTCTTCTCTTTCATCTCTTGAAAACACCATAAGTTGCACGTCTGATGGGTGTTATATATGCTCTATAAAACACTTAAAAACCCTCAATTAAATTGTCACCCCAGGGTAAGTAAACTTAGAGTTGTAGCACTATATGTGCCAAGGAAGAAAGGCTAGAGGTAGTATAGTCTAAGTAAGGAAATGGGCTATCTAAGGGCTAATCTATTCAAGCAAAGACTATTAATAACCAAACCCTACTAAGAAACATAAACTATTGACCCTAAGTAACCTTTGAACAAAGGATCGATGGATATTCCTAAGAAAGCAAATGAAAACCCTACTTAAAGCAAACTAACTTAATCATGACAATAAGCAAAAGAAAACTATCTACCTAATAAGCAATAACAACAACAAACTACTTTAATTAACCTACTCAAATTCAATAAGCAACTATCATATGAAAGAAAAAAAATAGACAAGCAACTACCCTATCAAAGCAAGTAAATGAACAAGCAAACAACTAACTAACCTATGATAAATTCTATAGCAAGTAAACTAATCAAAATTACTCAATAAGCAACTAAATAAACAAGTGAACTCTATTCTTAAATTAAACTTCACAATTAATTCTAATTTACAAAAGGAAATCTTAGTCTACTAAATTCAAAGCATCATGACAATAAAAGTAAATAACAACTATTCTATGATAAGAAAACTATTCTTCAATCTACCAAAGAAAGAAGACTATTTAACCTACAAAAGCAAGGAAACTATCTTCTAATCTATGAAAGCAAGGAAACTCAAATGTAGTGTTGATGGTTATGTCTTTGGTGTCTTATGATATCACGATGACCCTTAACAATTCATGATAAATCAAGAGGGATAAACTCAATATTGAATTCGATAGCAAAGTGAAAAACATGAATTAGGCAATCCAATGAGAACTTAGCCATTATAGAAGCAACATCAACTATCCTGCATATCCATGTGACTCTTCAATTCATGCAGTAATCATCAAAAATATAAAAACACTACTCTATGTAATTCAATTGCATCCTATGCTAATTAAGAAAATTCATACTACTTAGATTCATAATTGAAAACTAAACTCAATAAGAAACTTTGAATGAAAATTGAATCCTAAATCTAGAAAGGGAAATTGCATAAAGTAAACTAAACTAATTCTATTTTAACAATTCAAATTGCAAAAGAGGAAATACTCATAAAACATAAATTGAATCCTATTTCAACATATGACAAGAAAACAAATAAGCAAACTAACTAACAATTAGATAAGCACAACTAAATATCAATTAAATAAGAAAACTGAAAATGGAAACTAAAACTAATAACTATCCATCCACCGAAACTTGCCAAAGAAACCATAAACTAGAAACTTTGTTTTAACTCTATTTTTAAACTTTATTTCAGCATATGAAAAGTCTAGCTATCATCTAATTATACACAAGGTTAGTAACTAAGAACTTGCAAGTTCAATCCCTATTAACTAAAAGATCATTGCATATTAACACTAGCCTCCATAATAACCTGCAAAACTGAACTAAAACAATTAAATTGTAAACAACAATTTATATAGAAAATAAAGAGAATAAAACTCATGTACAGGAAATAGACAAAATGATGATTACACTACTCAAATCCACAAACATACTAACTAAATATTCACCTAGACTGCTGGTGGCCCCCCCAACAGGTCGTGGCTACTCTTCAAGGATGAATCACAAGCTTAAGAAACATGATTTCAACATTAAAATGAAAAATGCAGTTTTACACACTTTTAGTAAAATATGTCAGAAAATGGAAAAACATAGCTGAACTATCATTTTTCTCTATAACACTATTTTTCTGACCACTGAGGTGGTATTTATAGATTTACAAGCTAAGAGGTCGACCACTGGAAGGGTCGACCTCCTCTAAAAATAGTAAATTGCACTTAATGTGTTTTAACCGTCGTTGGCTTTTAGAAACTAAGTGAGCCAATCAACGCCTAGCATAACAACCCAATCCAAGTTGTCAGAAGCCCAGTAGCTGGAGGCCACGAGAAAAAGGAAAACCCATGTCTATGAGTTTCCCAACACTGGCCGCCGATATGATAAACACCAACTCGCCCACGGTTTTAGTACAGGACGGAGCGCCAGATGGAGTGTTGAATGGAGTACCAGATGACAAATTGAAAACCATGAACTACTCAATCCATTTAGAATTTCAGGAAATGGCCCACGTTGGACTTGATTGGGCATATTATGCAGAATACCCATGTGCCATATTTTTCTGATTCGAATGCAACCTCCCAAAAATTAAGATTTAAGTTTGTTGCCTGTAATAGTGTCAGATGAAGTACCAGATGGAGTACCAGACTGAGTGTCAAATGGAGCACCAGATGGAGTGCCAGATGCAAAAACGAGTTGTGATTTTACCCTGTGACACATAGAACGTGAATTAGTTTCCTAAAATCATTAAAACATGCTGAATTACACTCAAAATCATCATAAAACATGAATCATGCATACCTGGTATGAATCATAACGATTTAACACAAAATCTCTTCAAAACTCTTCAAAACAGGAAAACACATATACATATTTGGCCAAAAAGGATCTTAATTAATGTCATTAAATTAATCATATCACAGACCCAACAACGTCCATACCCTTTTGATTAAATCAAGGCACTTAAAAGCAACGATTAACACTAAAATCAACTAGACTTTTTTTTGTAGGTTTCACCAAGTAGTCTAGGATTTAGGGCCTTGAAACAAGTGTGGAGAGGAAACTCTTCAAGGCCTCTTAAACAAACGTAAGAGTCTGTGATAGGGAGTGTGAACGTCCAGTTTTGGAAGAGTCAGTCAGAACCCCACTCTAACACATGGGCTAAACATGAGGTCATGTTAGGAAAGGTAGAGGAGATAACCCCTCCAAAGTTGGACCAAACATAGTGGGGATCATATATAGAGGGTCATTCTTGGGATTTTCATTGATCACATTTGAATATTGAGCCTCATGGATCTTGAATCCATTCAATATCCTCAGTTTTATTCCAGACCATTTTACTTTTCTACCCTTGAAAGGATTCAGACTTTGTTATCCTGCTCATTACAATCAGTCCAACTGTTGACTCTACCCACCTCGTTACTAACTGTGAGTTGTCAACCTAGTTTCTTGTTTTTAGGGACTTACATGGGTGACTGCAGGGGTATACCACGGTACCTAGGGAAGATGTCGGATCACACTTTGTAGAGTATACCCGAAGGGTGTTTCCATGTTCGAGTTACACATGCATCAGTAAGTTTCTCTAGTGTCGATTGGTGTAACTGTTCTTCTGGCCAGTTAGTTGATTGCTTTATTTTCCATTAGGAACTTTTTAGTGTGTGCTTTATGTTTTGCGCTAGATTAAACTTAGAGTGTCAGTTGATCATTTCACAAGGTGGAAGATCAATAGCTCTGCCATTCATGTAGGCTTCAAGGCCTTCCATCAGTTACTTTAGAGCCACCTCTACCACCGCTGAGGCACACACTAGATCAAGAGCATTCATTTGAAGGGACCGGGGCATAGGAAATTGTACCCAATTTGAATCCTAGACAATACTTTCCTGAACCAGAGGATTCCATCATTTCTGACCTCGAAGCTGAAGGATTCATGCCTACAAACCATCCGATCACTGATTTATTAGTGTCCCTTCTTATTCATATAGTCCCTCCTAAGGTGACTTATCCTGAACGTCATTTTCTTAGACGAGCGGTGATGGAAGCAACTAGTGATACCTCATTTGGGAGTCCTCATACTCCCATATTGATTTCCACGGGAGGGGGTGTCGTGCCTCCTCCCTCACCTCCACCTATCAGGACTACAACTGTCCAGAAACCCACAATTTTGGGAAGTGTCATAGTCCCCTCAACGACTATGACCATTGTTCCCTCTATCCAGAACGTGTCTAGCACTCCCTTTTCGTATGGGATGTCAGTTTTCGTCTCTAGTTTGACCTTAACCGACTCTACTCTACAAACTATTGGTCTGGGGGAATGGATTTCTAATGCTACCTTACACGTATCTTTCATGGGCACCACTTCCCCATTTAACGCTATCCATTATGGTGGGAGTCATATCCCTCCTCCATCCCCTTCATTCGGTGGTGCTTTCCAACAGCTAATCAAGCTTAACACCAGCTCTAGCTTGTTTAGTGGGGGGAGTCATGGGCCTCAATCCTATATGACTTCAGCAGGGTCTATGCCTTTTTCTTTGTTTGATGCATTTGGAAATAATGCTTTCTCATCGTCTTCTTTCTTGTAAGGGGGAAACCCCATCTTTGGTCAACAAAACCCTATGCAAGGCTTTGTTCCTTCACAAGGAGTGATGAAAGGAGTTTACTCCTCACAAGGCATTGTAAATACATGGCATGGATCGTTTCCTTCACAAGGGATGTCAATCGGGGGCAACCCCTCCCACACTTAGTGGAACTCCGAGCAGGGTTCAATACCTATGCTAGGAGGGTCGACTGGGGGCATCCCCAACCAAGGTCATTGGAATACCGTGCATGGATAAATCCTTACACAAGGTATGCCATCCAACTATGGGAATATATCGGAGATGTAGACTCAAGTAAAAACTCCTTTTACTAGCCACGACCAATATATTTTCTACCAAAACCCTGTCCAACAGGAAAACATTTCCTGGAAACCTCGTGCCAGCCAAAATCTAGGCCCCTCTTTTCCGTTGAATCCACCACAACCTAGACTACCTTTCCTGGAAACTTTGCATTTTCCAGACTTGTCAAGGTTGTTGAATGACTGACCCAATCCGTCATGGTCTGTGTTGGCCCCCCATGACAACTAAGTTTCCCTTGGACATCCCTAAGTTTGAAGGAAAGCTCGACAAAGATCCAGGTGATCATGTTACGACATTTCATTTATGGTGCTCATCCAAATTGTTAAAGGATGATTCTGTTCGGTTGCATTTGTTTCAACACACTCTTATAGGGGGTTCTGTGAAATGGTATATCAAGCTCAATAGCTTGAAGTATGCTTACTTTAATGACCTGGATATGGTTTTTTTAAACCATTTCCAGTTGCTAGTAAGATACAATGTCGGCACTTAGTTGCTGGCTAACTTCAAGCAACCAAAAGCCATCCATATCTGGGATCACATCCGATAATGGAATTGATGAAAGAGCTTGATCAAATTGAAGGTCCCTCTTGCATTTTTTCTCGAGTGGTTCCTAAATTCCTTGGTGCCTTGTGTATCCAAATACGTCACGGCATCCGAGGTTTTTTCCAAAGAAGAGGCTATCATGAGAGACCAACAACTGGATTTAATTTACTCTCAATCTGGTATGTTGTATGAGATCCTTCCGGATGCACCACAGTCAACTTTCAACAAGACCAAACATAATATTGGGCCTCATGCCGATGACATAGTAGGCTCAGCACAAAGTAATCCCAGAGATCAATTGACTAACCAGTTACATCAGTTATCGATTCAACAGACTATGGCCAGTTAAACTCATCATTCGATTGCGCTCATAACCCAAACCTCAGATGTAGATAGTGTGTAGTCGATGAATCCCAAGGGTAACCAAAAATTCGAGGGAAAGAGGAAATCTAAAAACAAGAAGGGTAAAGGGGATAAGAAGGATGTGAATAATGTTGTCAAGGGTAAAAATGAAAAGAGGAAGGTGAATTTTTTGTGTAATCTTTGCATGGACGATCACTTGACTCACCAATGCCCTCAACTTTAGGAAGACCAAAATCTATTGGCACAGTAGAAGCCTACTATGTTAACCAACCCTTTTCCACAAGGGGAAAATATGGCTCAAGCTTCCTTATCCATGAATGCGCCTAGGGGAAATCAAGGAGCCCTCGCACCTAATGCTAATAAAAAAGCCACAAACGTTTATATGATGAGATCATATGCTCATATATAGACCAGGGCTCATAATTACACAATGCCAGAATCTGTTGAGAAGGGAAAAGAAGCCTCCAACCCACTGCATCCTCTTCAAATTCAGAAGATTGTGGGATAAACTATGACTTGCATACCTAAGGGTGTGTTTAAGAAGGCTTCTCACAACTTGAATGCAAGGGCTACTCAAAATTACTTGGTCATGGAGGATCTGGCACAAAATCCTTGTGCAATGTCTTCTTTGGAAGTCCTCCAGAGTTTCCCCTCATAGAGGAAATCATTGTTGTCTGCCTTGGGAGTAGTCAAGACTACTAACTCATGAATGATTGTTTTTTACCCTACATATTATAAACCTTGTTTGCCTCACCACGTCACTTTTCAGATAGTAGTGATGTATTCCATGAAATCATTGACATGGAACATTTTTCATACGGTGGTTGATGAGGGTGCCTCGACTTTCATGACATTGTTGGTATGTTGGAAGGCCATTAGCCAACTTAAGTTGTCTCTGTCTCCCACGTTGCTAACCACATTTGATGACCAATATTTTAGACCACATGGAATAATTCCCTCCTTCCTTGTGCAGTTGGATGGAAAAACTGTGTGTGTCGAGGTAGAAGTAGTTTATGCACCTCTCAACTATAATATTTTGTTAGGGAGGATTTGGACCTACACTATGACAACGGTTGTATCCACCATTTTTCGAGTCTTATGTTTTCCTCACAAAGGCCGGATCATAACCATTGATTAGTTATTTTTCTCCTGTCGTGAGCCTTCATCGAGGGAATCCACGGTCCTGATGATTGAAAACCTGTAGCTAGGTACCATCAAATTAGGTGTCAGATTGTTTCCATCTCTAATGGGGATATTTGATTATCCCCCACCTGCTAATGATGTCAAGTTTATTTTGATTGTCCCTGACCAACCGAAGGCCATGATCTTTCAAGTCACTTATTTTAAAATGATTTACTTTAATGACCCATGGATTTTACCTTCCCCGTCGACTTTGATGGAAGGGGTAGTGAACCTTGTAGTGGCTATGCCCTTATCCACTGCTGAGGTTGAATACAATATTTTCCAACAAGCCTCGACCAACCCTGATCGAGCTCCCCCACAGGAGATAGATCCTGTTCTCGAGCCTATTTGGGATCAATACTCTCTTACCACTTACAATCCTTTGGACTTAGTCTTTCCCTCCGATGAGTTGATTATGGAGGCAATGAATGGGTCGGATAGACCTTGGGATGATCTTCACCAAAAATCTTATTTTTTACCCGAGATGAGGAGAGTAGAGGCAGGATAATTCACTATGACTGTGAATGGAGATGTCTCTTGTCTTGTTAACCCTCTTTCCATGCACAAAATATATGGCGAGGGAAACATGGTAAGTATAGCTGAAACAATTCTTATTGACATATCTAGAACCCTTGGCGTCATGGAAAACGTCTTCGACAGAGCATATTGTTCCTCTAAGGAGATTCAGATCTATACTGAATTATTTAAAGAGTTTCATGACATTTTTGCTTGGTCTTATTAGGATATTTTAGGCATTTACCCACGTATAGTTGAACACAATATTATAACTTACCCCGATGATAAGCTTGTCTGATAGAATCTTCTCCCAGTCAATCCTCGCAAGGCAGTGATGATCAAGGATGAGGTAGAGAAACTCATTAAGGTTGGCTTCATCTATCCAATGCAATTGACGGAATGAGTGTCGAACCCTGTTCCTTTCAACAAAAATCAAGGTATGCTCTGTGTGTGTATGGAATTTCATGATTTGAAAAAAACTTGCCCAAAAGATAATTTTCCAACCACATTCATTGACCATGTTGTCAATGAATGTGCGAGTTGTGAGGTATTTTATTTTATGGACGGTTTTTCCGGGCACAACCAGATTCAGATCAAACCCGAGGATCAACATAAAATGGCGTTTATATGTCATTGGGGTACATTCGCATAAAGGAAAATTCCTTTTGGCCTTAAGAATGCTAGATCCACTTTTCAGTGGGCCACACCAATTTCCTTCCACGACCTCAAACACATAGTCGAGGCGTATCTTGATGATCTCGCATCACGTTCTCGTAAGAGATTTGATCATCCTTCTCACTTATGAATTATATTTGAGAGGTTTAGCTACTACCAAATTCTCCTTAATCCGAATAAGTGTAGTTTTTGTGTAACATCGGGCCACTTGTTAGGTTTTATCATGTCAAATAAAGGGATCATGGTCGATCCTCTGAAGGTTGAGGCAATAGTTCAATTTCCTCCCCTGTGCACAATCCCCCAGATTCAAATTCTATAGGGGAAATCTAAATTTCTTCAGCATTTTGTTGCTAACTATGACAAGATTACTAAAGGGTTGATGCATCTCTTAAATAAAGGGGTCCCATTCTATTGGGATGAAGTGGCTCAATGCTCTTTTGAAGCGTTGGAACATGCTTTGACGTCTACCCCTCTGCTCAGTCGTCTGGATTATGGAAAAGATTTCTTGTTGTATTTAGTTGTTGCAGAGTCTATTATTGGCAAGGTATTGGTCCAAGAGGATGATGCACTTGAAGAGCATGTTATCTACTATCTTAGTTGAGGCTTAATAGGACCAGAACTCAACTACACCCATGTTGAGAAACTTGCTTTGGAAACTGTCCATGTTGTCCAAAGTTTCCATCACTACATCTTACTTCGCAAGACCATTGTCATAGCTGTCGTGAACTATTTTAAATATGTGTTGACACAATGGGTCATCGGTGGGAAAATCAGTGGATGGATAGTCATCATGTAATAATTTGAATTGGATTTTGTTTCGGAGAAATCTAAAAAGTCCTTGGTATTTGATGAACTAATTTCAAAACTTCTGGTCGAAAGTGGTAACGTTTTTCTCGAAGAGTCACTGATCAATGTGGATATTTTCCTTATTGCATCTTCAAACCCTTGGTTTAGAGATATACTTGTGTATCTTCAGACTTTGAAGTGCCCTTCCTCTTCTTCTAGTGATGAGCGTCGACAAATATTCCATCAAGTGTGAAACTATCTTATCATCGATGATACTTTATATCATTGAGGAGTTGATTAAATTATTCATCGTTGTCTCACTCATGAAGAAGCAGAGCTTGTGTTGAATGAATGTCATATTGGAGCATGTGGTGGTCACTTGTCTAGGTTGGAAACAACACAGAAAATTATTCGCACTTGATACTTTTGGCCCTTGTTGATCAAATATTACGTTGAAGTGGTCAAGAAGTGTCACCCATGCCAGATCTTCTCTTGGAAGATGCAGGAACACTCTACTCCCATGTTTCCAGTTATTTTTGTTGGTCCTTTCACCAAGTAGGGGATTTATTTCACTACATGCCACCCGACTTCAACTAGGGGGCATCGTTATATCATCATGGTGGTAGAATACTTCATTAAGTGGGTCAAGGCCATGCCGACATTTAACAATGATGGAGAAATGACTGCACATTTTATTTTTAACTAGATTGTAGCCAGGTTCAGTATTCCGAGGGAGACTGTCACAGACCATGGCAGTCACTTCCATAAAAACATGATGTCTGAGTTAACATTAAAACTAGGGTTTAAGAAAGAACATTCGTCACCCTACTATCCATAGGAGAATGGTCAAGTTGAGGTTATTAATAAGTCTCTCAAGACTATACTCCTATGGATGATCAATTCGGCCAATTTGAATTGGAATTTGATGTTGTACTCCACACTTTGGGCTTATTGAACCTTAGTAAAGACTGCTACCATTTTTATCCCCTCCAACTCATTTACGGGTTGGAGGAATTCTTTCCCATAGAGTGCCAAATTCCCTCTCTTAAGTTGGCAGTGGAACTATTTCCCGACACTACTCCACTTGAAGACCATCTTCTATATCTCGAGCAGCATCGAGATGCAACCTTGGCCAGCGAGACTCAAAAACAATGTGTCACATGTCATTATGATCGGTTCTTCCACCCTAAATTTTTCTTTGAAGGCAATCTTGTCTCGGTCTATGACCAAGATAAAGATCCCTTGGGGGTAGGAAAATTCAACTCATGTGGTTCAGATCATTCCTTGTTAAGAAATTTTTAGAAAAGGGTGCCTGTCAACTAGTTTATTTCGAAGGTAATGATTTATCGGAGCCTAGAAATGGGCTCTACCCTAAGAAATATTACTCTTAGGTCAGTCACCTGGGAATGAATTCTTGTATATAATGTATAGCTTTATTGCCTTTTTTTCTTATGGACATGTAGTTTATTGTGTTTCTTTTCACTGTGGCAGATGACAAGTGAGTCTGAGGTCTATGTTGGGTTCACAGATAGTGCTAGTCGACACACTCAGATGCTTGCTTTTGCATCTTCGGTGATATTCAATCCCTTTTGTTAGTTGATGTCTTATGGAGGTATTTTTCTGGGCGAAGCGACCAATAATGTTTTCGAGTACAGTGCCATAATAGAATTACTACGTGATGCCTTGTCACATGGTATTTCTCACCTCCAGGTTTATCTAGATGCTCAACTGGTCATGTCTCAGTTAAATGGAATATACTATGTCTACGATCCCACTCTTCACCGAAAATTCCTTAGGGTACATCTCTTAGAATGATATTTTGATTATATTACGTATATTCATGTTCCTAGGAGATCTAATCAACAAATTGATACATTGGTTAATCATGCATTACAGTCGCATATTTCTCACACATAGAAGTAAAAGAACACACATACACGCATATGTAAATACATTTGTACAAAATGTTTTATCCATAAGGAAAAAATATGTATATATATATATATATAATAATGTGTCCAAAAAATAATGTCATAAGTACAAAAGTGGGCCATAAATCCTCAAATAGAGCCGGTGTACATCATTGGGCTCAATCCCTCACTACATAAGAGAGTACAAAAAGAGTGCCCTTGGCACATATGTGGTCCAATGCTAGCTATGGCCTAGGCCTGTTGGCTCTATTATAATGAACTACAACATTCGAGAGATGCCGAAACAACTAAAACCAAGTCCTAGGTAGCCCTACAACATGTGGTTGCATGGCCGGGGGTAAGTCCTCAATCTCTTCCATCGACACTAGACGGGTGAGAGTTTTTAGGTTCCTCTCCACTCCTTGTAATACTCTCTCAGCCTCTCCGTCTTGTGGCCCTCTTTCGACTGCTGGTCCTCCTACTGTGGCTGGTCCAGAATCCTCTTGAGGATGACTCCTAGTCCTGGAGAAGACAGTTGGTTGTACTAGTCCCATGTCTATATATAACAGATTACCGAGTTAGTACTTTGACATTACCATAAAAAGGGTATTATTTTAAAATTAAAAATAAAATAAATCTAAAATATAAATTAATGTGTACCTATCTCTTTGCACTCCTTGTCAGGGGGCATAGACATATTAGGATCCCTCAAGAAACTAATCCATGTGTAGGGGTAGTCTTCGATCGCAGGAATTTGATGAGACCACCATTCAAAGAATTTGTCATCGAAGGCTTCCTACACTCTCCCTGCACCCTATCAAGGAAAAAAAGATTCCAACCTGCATAATGCTATAAAGGAGGTAATACAATTGTGAGTTGTCTCTCGCAGGATAAGGCTTGGTAGTCTCTCGAAAATGAAAGCATACAACATGGTCCCAAACCCGAAGTTCTTGTTTTCTCTTCTTCGACAGTCGGTCATTTGTTTTTTCATACATGTGAGCATCGTGGTGCTCCAGTAAAAAATGGTGGCCTGTAGACACTGAGCTACATAATTCATCTATGCACATGAATCCTAATGAAGTGTTGTGGATCATGTGATCTTCCCAATAATGTAAAGTACTATCTGAAGGTTGAGGCTTGTGATATCATGAATTGGCACCTGAGATCCTACTTTCTTAGTGCCATCCTCATAGTATATGCGAATATAATCTTCTAGGTTGTATGGTCATGGAGGAAAGGTCCTCAAACTAACCAGTTACCTCCTCCTAGAGAGGCCGGTTAAAAAGTATATATCCTCAGTAGTCAAAGTCAATGATTATCCCTGTAGCATGAAGGCCTCTGCGTATGGGTGCCAATACTCTATCAAATGATCCAATAACCTAGTTTGTGCTCTCATGAATGGACACTAAGAGAATTTCCACATACCACATTGCTTCAGTATGGGAATGGCCCCTGGGTCCTCCTCAACCAAGATATCCAACTCCTCATGTTATGTCTCTCGCCAGTGAACATACATCATGTTGCATAAAAAAAAAATTGAGGTTGGTCCCTTGTTTCAATTTTTTTTGAAATCTTAAAGAGATGTACGCGGGATGTCTTTAAGACGGTTGCGCATATACGTGTGCTAAGTTTTACTTTTCCCGTCTATATACGTGTACCGATCTTGGACATCCTGTGTACACATAGACCCAACCTTTTTAATAGGGAGCGCACCCTCTAAACAATTAAATAAACAACAAATGATGAATTGAAATGATGAGAGAGGTCATTTCTACTTACTTGGTTCATGTTTGAAGATCTTTCGCCCACCATAGCTCGTTGAATATGCATTTTAAAGATGAGTTTTTTTTGGCTTTTTGGTTGTTTTCCAATTTGCAATGGTTAAAATGAGTTGTCTACCCCCATTTATAGAATATTTTGGCTCTTTTTGTCCCAGTTTGGTCCTCTTTTTCCCTATTCTTGGCTTGGTGGTTGTTTGAGTTTATTTTTTAGACATCTTTGGGTGGTTCTTATGAACTTTTTCTTTTGGTTTGGCATTTTTATGAGATGGGATACACTCACATCATCTTGTGGTGAAGTTTCTTTTTGACACTTACATGTAGGTTAGGCTCTCATCACCTTGCATCTTTCATTTTGTTGACTTTTTCCACTTTTCCATAGGATCCATCCCACTGAAGTGCGACATAGAACCTTTTATGTTGCTTTAGACGTGTTGTAATTAGGTGGTAGAGCCTTCCTATACATGTATTCCCTAGGTAGATCCTTTTTTGCATTTTGGCATCCATTCTGTGAGATTTACATAGTCTTGGTAGTCCTTTTAGTCCCACCATGACTTTGTGTTGAAGCCTCATTCTTCTTCATCTTTTTTTGGTCTTTACCCTTGGGACTCCCTAAGAGCATGATTTGTTGTCTTTCAATCTTGCTTAAAATTTGAAAGCAACATCTAACGAGAATTTATTTATTATTTTTGATCTCGTTCGGATTACTTAAGAAAAGAAGCCCCCTTGGAGTCTTCTTTAAGACATTTTCAGACTCTCTAAAATTGAAAAGATTGTTGAGCGATCTTGTTGTCCTTGATGCTCGTCAAACTAAAATTTGAAGGCACATTTGTTCGGAGGTAGTTTACCCCTTTTTCAGTTCAAATGGTTAATTTATGAATAAAGGTATGCCCTAGGAGCTTCAGTTCGCTAGGAGAGTATTCTCAGGCGTAAGTTTAACCCTTTTTCGGGCCTAGGGGACTAAATTTTCGAAAAAGGGCCATTCTCCCTGGTTTTGGTTCATCTCTTTTTCATGCCTTGGATATTATCTATGAAAAAGAAACCCCCTCGAAGTCCATAGTTAAGCTCTTTTCAGACTCCCTAAATATGAAAAGATCTTCGAGTGACCTTGTTCCTCTCAGACTCATTAATTGGTCCAGAAGGAATATCTATTTGGCATAAGTTTAACCCTTTTTCTGGTCAATAGATTATCCAGAAAAAAGGTATGCCTTGGGAGACATGTCTTGTCGGGAGAGTTCTCCTAAGTTATGTTTTATACTTTTTCAACCTAAGGAGACTAAATTTCGAAAAAGGCTGTGAGTCCATAGTTAACCTCTTTTCAGACTAATTAAAATTGAAAAGATAGCCAAGTGATCTTGTCTCTGTCACACTCATTAAAATGGTTTTTGAAGAGACGTCCTTTCGATATAAGTTTAACCCTTTTTTGAACCGACTGGACTAATTACGAAAAAGGAACACTCTAGAGCCTTCTTTTAGTGTTTTTCAGACTCTCTAAACTTGAAAAATCGTCGAGATTACCTTCTTTGGGATCGTAAAACTTCACATGGAAGGAGTCTTGTTGTGTCATACTATAATCACATCACATGTCTCATCCTTGCATATTTGGCCTAATGTCGGCTTCATGTTGCTATTACTGAACCTTTAAAGTATTCCTTAGATGCAAGCCCTATAGAAATTGTTGCCCTTGCGATCTGACACCTTGACCCATGGAGGAATTTTCTTGATTCTCCTTATCCTACAATTGTCTCCTTGCACTGAGCATCAATATGTTCCATGCGCTTGGAACTAGTTTTCTTGCCTACGACACTCGTTCCTCTTTTGTAACGTAGCATTATTTTATTCTATTTCAAGCTCGTTAAAAATTTGAAAAAGAGAAAAAAAAATCAAATATTCCAAAAAGAGGGGAGGGGATATACATTATCTCTTATCGGCAGCAAGATAGTTTCCCTTGGACAAAGCAAATCCTTTTGTTTGTCTCACAAGCATTGGGATCTAGTATGACCTTAGAAATCTATTCTCGTTACATAGAGTTGTGTCCTCCTCCATTTGGTTACTCTTCCAAACATATGGAGAGTTTGTGGTACCTCCTATTTAGCAGACTTATGTCAATAATATGTTGGCTGAGTGTCATCATTTTGTTGTGCTTTTTTCTAAGGGAAGTTTTATCCAACCTGTGTCAACCATTATTGATGCATACCCCCTATACCCTCCTTCGGGGCTACATGACCTCTCGATCTAGGATCATTCTAATCAAGGATTTAGATTGACTCTTCGAGCCTCTGCTAGACCCCAAATTAGCTTATACACATGCCTTCTTTCCTCCTAAGGAACAGGTCGTATGGAACCTATGGGCCCTCTCCTTAGCGTTGTTTAATTTCTCAACGCCAATGGGCAGTAGCTCCTCTTGCTAGTCCCTCTTTGCATGTGACCTCAGGATGTGACCTAGGGATTAACCTATGGGGTGCTCTAGAACCCCGTGCTTTGGGATTTATGAGATCTCCAAATACCCCTTTCTCTCGGAGTGCTCTGTACCCAGAGTTATAGATCAGGAACCATGCTTCTGATCCAATCAACGGTCTATATCCTCTCTCTGTTTCCACTCCTGAGAAATGGCAGTTAACGCTCCTCTGGGTTCTTTCTCTCGATGTTTAAATCCTATGTAGTGAATAATCTTTCGAACAATGTCTTGTTTAAATGGCGGTTCAGATGAACTCCGAAACTCCGTGCTTCAGGAGTTCTCGTGTTCTCAAATTTCAATTTCTTCTAGAATGTCCTTTCCCCAGAGTGAATCTTCGCACTCAACGTTCCCCCCCAATGAATCAATGGTCCACAGACTTCACTGAAGATCGAAAACCCACAACAACTTCAAGCTTCGGTGCTTTGACGATTTTCAAACAACCACTATGCAAATCCTATGTATTGACAAACCTCTAGAGTCCATGATCTGCTAACACCTGTCCTTCCTGAGGGATGACCTGGATGGAGTCTGTTACTCTAGCACTCTGTGAGTTTCACTCCACCCTTTCTCCACATTCCTTTGGAGTTCTTTTTCTCTAGAGCATAGGATCTGATGACACTTGTCCTTCAGACTTGGATGACCCAGATCTTCCCTCAGCTCTTGCTCATTCGATAGTTCTCCCAACTCTGCACCTTCTTTCTTTCGGAGTACCTTTTCTCTGAAATGTGTGTATATCCACCACGTGCCCTTTTAGATCCAACGGTCCAGAACCGCTCCACACTTCACGACTTCACGAATTTTGTACCTTTCCCCACACAAATCTTTCGAAGTCCCGATAGGTAAAGTCTCTCAGACCAGATCAACAATCCACATCCCTCTACAACTGATGACTGAGATATAATTCACGCTTCATGAAAATGGATTGGCACAATTTCTCTAAATCAAAAATACCTGAATTCACTTATCCATCGCCAGGTCCCCGCCTTCTAGCCAACAACTACTATCTCTTTGCAACTTTAGACTTCGAGACTTTTTCGCTCCTTAACTCTTCAAATCTTTCGATCTGTGAAGTTATGACAGAACTCGATGCTAACCACTGTGCCAGTCCTCTCAGATATAACGACTATAAATGATCATAATTTTCCCTGAAGGGATCTCTACCATTCCTTCGGTACCTTTCAATGGATTCCTCCCTCTAGAAGAATTTGGGTTGCTAACCCTTCTGAGCTTTCTTCCTTCATATACTTTGAAGGATTTCACTCCTCCTTTGAACAACTCAAACTTTTAACACTTATACACTTTTCTAAGTGGTTTCAACTGAACTTTGGAACCACTCGCCCTCTTGAGCTTGGTTATATGAGGCAACTTAAACCCTCAGATCTTCCTTTGAACTCTTTAGAACCTCTATCTCTCCTGATCTTGTTCCACTCTACAAAATCATGGATTCTCAGGAATCCTTCCCACACACCTTGCAACTCTTCACAATATCTCTTTGACATTTATAAACTTTCCAACTCTGTGCACTCCTTGCAACAAAGATCCTTCAAACTTTCCTCTGGTTGAGGGAGTCCAATACTCGACTCGGCCTATGCACCCTTTGCGCGACTCTGTGCACTTTTTTTGATACAAGTTCAACGGTACCTCTCCTGAGCTTCTGAGTTGAAATAGACTCTGTCGACACACTCCTTGCAGACAATATGCACACCTTGAATGAAATCAAATAAAGGAAGCAATTGAAACTTACTTAACACTTCACAATTTCATGCATTCAATAATATGAATCATTCATTCATGGAACCACAAAATAACAGAGAAACTGTAAACAATAGCAACACCGTTCATTGGATCAAATTTCCTATGTTATATTCATTCAACATAAATGGATACAACTATGATAAAACAATAACTAAATCACAACAATCTCCTACTAATTTGCAGCAACCTCATTTAGGCATACAACGAATCTACATATACAAGAGGTCCTCTAGGGTTCCCTCCAACTATCTCTCCTATCGAAGTAACAACTAACAACTACTTAAGCCCCGTTACATTAAAGTCTGAGAGTGAAACTCCCAGATCTCTCACGATCATTCATCTTCTGAGCATTTTACTCTTCTTCAATCATCCATTCAAAATGGATCTACAAGAAATGCCAACTTTTAGATTCCAACTAATTAAAAAGGCATGTTATGGCGCTAAGTTGTCCCTCCACGTGGGATTTGCTGACAATGCTCCTGCATCATACTCCACTGCTGGGAAAATCATGAGTTCCTGCTCATGGCTCCCTCTACCATGTTGTTGAGATCCTCCAGGGTCACATACTTTCTCCTGGAGTGTTCATTTGGTCCTTTTCCTTGCTTCTTCTTCTGCCTTGCTGCTCCTGTAGGTTCTCTTTTGTTCCATCCTTCTCTACTAACGGCTTCTTGTGTTGCTTCTAACATCAACCTCTTAATATCTTCTATCACCTCTTCCAGCTGGTCCAATGGCTGGTTCTTCTCCTTCATCCCACTTTGCTTCATCTCCCTTTCATCAACTTCCAACCTGACTTGTTGGATGTGCCTCCTCTGCACATTTACCCTTCTCTCCAGGACTTCAAATTCTTCACATAGATTAGAAAAAATGATGCTGTCTATTTCGTCTTCTATTGCAGACTCCAGTGATGCATTCATCTTCTGTTCAACCTCCCAGCTGAATATTTTTTTCCGTTCCTCTGAATACCCATCTCCTTATGTTGTAGATCCCAATTCTACAGTTGCCTCATGTTCATCTCCTTGGCAAAATGTTTTGAGCAATTCCACTGAATTCTCTTCTTTCTCCATCTCTTGGGCACATTAAAGTGTGTGCTCTTTCTCCTTCTTACCAATCTGATCAATATGACCCTTCATGTTATCTTCATCTTCTATGGCACTAGCTAGCTACCTTTATGCAGATTCCACTTCTGCAGTCCCGCCACTGAGCTGCTTCTCAACTTCCTCTTCTAACAGATTGACTTTTGTCAGCTCCCTAGCTGGCATGTCTCCAACTTCCTCAAGTTGCTCATCATGCTGGCATTTTATTCCTCTTTGTATGAATTCATCTTGGCAGTCCTTTTCTGGTTCTGGATTGTTCAACCAATCCTCTAGCAAATTCACTTCCATATCCCACTGAGTGAGAAAAACTGCATGCTCCTCCTTTTTTGTTGGGGAAGACATCAGTGTCTGCTCCTCCTCCTACTCTTTGACAGTATTTGTTGGATTTCTTTCTTCTACTACACTTGCATCATAAGAACAGATAGTCTTAAAATCATTTGGCTCCATGGCCTCTTTCTTGGATGCTTGTTGCATCACCTCCTCATGTTCAATGCTTGTAATAGCCTCCACTGGACTATTTGGCAGGAATATTTGAATTCCCCTGACGATCAGAATACTCCTCTGATATCCTTCTATCAGCACTCCTTGATGATATGAAATCACCTCTGAGCTCCTGAGACTTTCAGATAGTCTCTCTTCACCCCCCTTTCCCACCTAGAAATTTGAACTTCCATCACTACCCTCCTGGCAGTCTATGAGATCATCCACTGATCTCCTTCCATTTCCCACCTGGAAACTTGAAAGTTAACTTTTTCTCTCCTGTCAGTTTATGAGATCCTTAACTGATCTCTTCTCCTCATCATCACTAAGGATTTTCCCAGTTTCTGTCTCACATATGTGGACCATCTCCTCTGTGTCACTAAGGTTTTCAGCATGCCTCAACCACCTTTTCAATACATGTTGTTGCTTTTCGGTCAACAACTTTTCAATAGGAAATTTTGCTTTCTTCTGCAAAGTCCATTCGTACTTCCAGTGTACCTTTTCCTTCTGTTGCATCTTCAATGCTATATTTTCCATTTTTTCTCTTATCTCCCTGAGCTCTTTGTCTATCTCAGCTTTGTTTTTCTGTTGGTGGTCTTCTCCTTGACCACCCCTATGGCCTTTAGTAGCCATCTTTGTCTCACTCTACCTCCTGGAAATTCTGTGGATCACTCTGCACCTAAGAGAATCTCCAACTTCTCCTACAACCCAAATGGTTGTCTATCTTCTGCTACATATGTGCAACCATTATTCACAGAGCATCAATACTACGTCTCCTCCTTCACTAGATGTTCTATAGGAGGACTCCATTTTCTGATACTACTCGTCGGTAGAAAACTATCTTCATTCCATTTATTTCCTTTTTCTTAAAATATACAGATAAAAATTGTGCTTTGATACCACTTGATGGTATCAAAGTATCTCCTTTCACTGTCTCTCCATTGCCTACGATCTGCAGAAAAAATTTCAGGCTTTGATACCACTTGATGCAGACCCCCTACCCTCCTTCAGGGTTGCACAACCTCCCGGTATAGGATCATTATAATCAAGGAGTTATATCCAATATTTGGGCCTCTATTAGACCCCAAATTAACTTATACACATGACCTGTTTCCTCCTAAGGTGCAGGTCGTATGGAACCTGCAAGCCCTCTCCTTGGCATTGTTCAATTTCTCAACACCAATGGGCACTAGCTCATCCCGCTAGTCCCTATTTTCATGTGACCTCAGGCTATGACCCAGTCCTTAACCTCTGGGGTGCTCTGGAACCCCTCACTTTGGGAGTTTTGAGCTCTCTGAAAACCCCTTTCTCCTGGAGTGCTCTCTAGCTGAATTTATAGACGAGGTGCCACGTGTCTGCTCTGATCAACTGTCTATATCTTCTCTTCGTCTCTACTCCTGGCGACTAGCAGTCAATGCTCCTCCGTGTTATTACTCTCAGAGTGTAAATCCTCTGCAGTGACTAATTTCTCGCCACACATCCTGTTTAAATGGACGGTTCATATGAAGTCCAGAACTCCACCCTTCGAGAGTTCTCGTGTTCTTAACTTTCAATTTCCTTTGAAATGTCCTTTCCCTAGAGTGAGTCTTCGCATTCCATGTGCCCCCTCTATGAATCAACAGTCCACAGACTTCACCGAATTCAATGACCCACAACAACTTTGAGCTACGGTGCTTCAGTGCTTTTCGAGCAACCTCTATGAAAATCCTCTAGAGTGACAAACCTCTGAAGTGACAAACCTCTAGAGTCCATGATCTGCTGACACCTGTCGTTCCTGACGGACGGCTTGGATGGAGTATGTTACTCCGGTTCTCCACGAGTTTTGCTCCACCCTTTCTCCACTTTCCTCAAGAATGCTTCTTCTCTAAAGCACAGGATCTGATGAGACCTGTCCTTTAGACTTGGATGACCCATATTTTCCCTCGGCTCCTGGCCCTTCGGGAGTTCTCCCAACTCTGCACCTACTTTCTTCCGGAGTACCTTTTCTCTGAAATGCATGGATATCCTCCACGTGCCCTTTTGGATCCAACGGTCCAGAACCACTCTGCACTTTGCGACTTCGTGAAGTTTGTACCTTGCCCCACAAAAATATTCGAAAGTCTAGATCGACAAATTCTCTCGGACCAGATCAACGATCCACAACCCTCTACAACCGACAACTGAGATCTACTTCACAAAAATGGCTTAGTTCAATTTCTATGAATCGTGAATACCCGAATTCCCTTATCCGTCACCACATCCCCTCCTTCCAGCCAACAACTAGGATCTCTTCACAGCTTCAGAATTTGATACTTTTTCACTCCTAAACTCTTCAAATCTTTTTATCCGTGAAGTTCCGATGGAACTCGCTGCTAACCATTGTTCCACTCCTCTCTGATATGATGACTATAAATGATTGTAACTTTCCCTAAAGGTATCTCTACCGTTACTTTGTTACCTTTCGATGGGATCCTCCCTATCAAATACTTTGGGTCTCTAACCCTTCTTAGTTGTCTTCCTTCGTATACTTCGAAGGATTTCACTCCTCCTTTGAACAAATCAAACTTTTAACACTTAGAAACTTTTCTAAGTTGTTTCAACTGAACTTTGGAACTGCTCTCCCTTCTAAGCTTGGTTATACGAGGTGACTTGAACCCTCAGCTCTTCCTATAAACTCTTCAGAACCTCTATCTCTCCTGAGCTTGTTGCACTCTGCAAAATCATGGATTCTCAGGCATCCTTCTCGCACACCTTTCAACCCTTCACGATAGCTCTTTGACACTTAGAAACTTTCCAACTCTGTGCACTCCTTGCAATAGATATCCTTCAACCTTTCCTATGGTTGAGGGATTCAATTACTCGACTCGACCTATGCACCCTTTGTGCGGCTCTGTGCACTTCTTTTGATACAAGTTCAATGATACCTCTCTTGAGCTTTTGAGTCGAAATCGACTCTGTCGACGCACTCCTTACAGACAATATGCACACCTTGCATGAACTCAAAGAAGAGAAGCAATTGAAACTTACTTAACACTTCACAATTTCATACATTCAATAATATTTCTCATTCATTCATGGAACCACAAAATAACAAATAAACTGTAAACAATAGCAACACCATGCATTGGATCAAATTTCCTCTGTTATATTCATTCAATGTAAATGGCTACAACTATGATAAAAAGGTAACTAAATCTCAACAATCTCCTACTAATTTGCAGTAGCCTCATCTAGGAATACAATGCATCTACATATACAAGAGTTCCTCTAGGGTTCCCTCCGACTACCTCTCCTATCGAAGTAACAACTAACAACTACTCAAGCCCCGTTACATCAAAGTATGAGAGTGAAACTCCCAGATCTCTCACGATCATTCAACTTCTGAGCATTTCTCTCTTCTTCAATCATCCGTTCAAAACAGATCTACAGGAAACACCAGCTTTTAGATTCCAAATAATTAAAAATGTGCGTTATGGCACTGAGTTGTCCCTCCATGTGGAATTTGCTAATGATTCTCCTTCATCAATTATGCAATTGATCTCGACTTTCATGAGTTGGCCATCCCAAGAATCTAGTCAATTTTGGATTCAGAATCAATGAATTTATGTGCCTGATGATCGAGGTCCTCCAGTCTTTCCTTGACGACATGTCGAAGACCTCAGAGTAGTGAGTCTTACACTACTATTGTACTCCTACCTAAGTTTTGAATATCTTAAAGTTGTTGCTCGAGCTATGAAGTTATCATCTCCAGCCACATGCATTAATGCTTCATGAGGATACATATAAGATTGTACTTGTATATCTTAAGATGATTTTGAGATGTAGATCCGTTGTGCATTTTTCACGGCTACACTTTATAGACATTCATATTTGTCTTGTAGTCATGATTATTTGTATGACATGGATCTGTAGTGTACTTGATTTGTAGCCATGCTTAGTTTATCCCAAGCATGTGTATGCCCTCCTCGGAGAGATTATCATTATTTTGTAGATGACACGCTCATGAGCACTCATCTCGAACTCACTCAACTCCATGCCTTCCCACTGTGAAAAGATATTGTAATGTATTTCAGCCATCGATTTCTCTTCTGACCTCACAAATTAGGGGGCATATGTTATAGTCCAAAAATTCCACATCTATGCATCCAAGACATTGACCCATCCATTTGCATAATTTTCCAAACATACTGTTGAGGTTTCCTTCTAAAATAACATTTTTTGGATATTGTACGTGCCTTGTTACACTAATAGCCTGCGTACACACGCGAGCTTCATGCTAGTTACCCCACATACATATTCTTGTTGCATGCTAGTTATCCCATGTACATACACTTGATGCATTCTAGTTAGCCCGTGTTTACTTCCAAAAGTTGAAAAAAATATAAAATTGCATGTATTTCACCCCTTTTACCCCTTGTAGCTCGCTCCCAAAATGAATAACCATATTTTTATCATATAAAAAGAGGTATTGGGGATTCATTTAGATATATGAAATAGAGAATAAGAAAACTATGCCAAAATCCTTTCCCTCTCATTGCCCAAGATTTGCATCTTACTATGATTTTTAGCCTCAACTTTCCCCTCCATCCATTCTCCCTATGCAACCCTTCCCTCTTCCCTTGATGGTATGTTGGTTGTTAGAATATTATGTGGGATTGATGCACTTGGATCCACAACATAGGATCCCAGAATTGGTTCGTAGAGCAGTGTTTGCAAACAAAGGTTGTAACCTTTTATCTTGAATTTGAATAAAATAGATTATGTTTGTCCCAAAACCCTATGTGTACATGTTCTTGTTAATTTGAGAATTTATATATATATTTAGAATTTTAAAGTGATCGCTAGAGATTGTATATGTTGTTGCATTGTATTCTTAACCCCTTCCAGGTCATCTTTGGGAGGAGATCTGTGATCTAGGAGGAAACAACAAGCGAAAGAGGTCTACATCAACCATAAGGGTTTAAGGTGCACTCATTAATATTCTCTTCTCTCTTTCTTTTATCACTTAGTCTAGATGGTTTTGGGGTAGATTAAATATAAGTCGGTATTTTAAGGGATTTATCGCTATGACTCTTCCTTAAACCCAATTTAGGGGGAATTTCCCCATAGCAGTAAACATCCTCAAGAGAAGTTTGAGAAAAGGAAGGCCTGGAGGGCCTCCTCTCCTTTGGACCTCATCCACAGTGATATGATGGGACCCTTTCCTCATCCATCCATCAAAAAAGAAAGGTATTTTCTTATATTTATTGATGATTTATCACGATACACTTGGCTGTATTTTTTCAGGCAAATGTCAGAGGTTTTTGAGCATCTCAAAGACTTGAAAGCTCAAGCAGAGACTTAGTGTTGTTGGATAAATCAGTGAATGTGGACATAAATTGATCTCCCTAGATCCACCTAGATCTAGAACAAAACAAGATAGGACATGATGCTTTCCCTAAGTTACAATCATTGAATTTACTACCAAATGGATGACATACCTTTAGATATAGCTTCCTTATATCTTTGTTGTCTCTGCTTCACTCCGGTGCTCTTGTGCGATCAAATTTGCAATGACACAAACCAACCAAAGTGAAAGAAACAATAACATATTCAATGAAAACTTATACATGTGATCAAGGAGTCATGTAATAAAATGAGAATGATTTTATGGGAAAGAGACATGCCACTGTATCATATTAAATAATGTGGAAGAAAGATACAACTAGATGCCTTGATATTGTTAGGTTCCTTCCAACATTTCCTTGGTTCCCACACACTTCTTGCTCCACGGATTTTGAGACCAACAATCTATCTTGACAAATAAATCCCAAGCCAAGCTACAAAACTCAATAACAAGCCAATCTAATCCAAGCTCATCCAAGCTAACTTTCTCCATGAGAGCTCCTCTCCTTTTATAAGCTGAAGAGGATAAGGTGAGGAAGTTAGGATGATCCCACTAAATTATGAAAGCGAGTAATATCCAAACCATTCGGAGGCCACCTCACCATAGAAGCTTCTCCTTCTAGAAGCATAGAGAATATGCTCATTTTTCCCATTTACGAAGGCCGCCGCACCCTAGCTATAGTGCAGCCTGCGGAAACTCCGCAACCTAGCTATAGAGAAGCCTGCGGAAATCAAGCATTTCCGCACCCTATGTATAGTGCAACCTGCGGAAATCCTCCTTAATAGGGTTTTTACAAAAGAAAATCCAATTTCTTCTCTCAGGCAAAGTTCTTCAAAAATTCAAGCCACTGACCCCTCTGAAGGAAACAAATAGGTTTACATCATTAATGGTCATAGGGATGACAAAAATAATGTGTAACAGAGAGACAATGTGGGGGTATATGTGAACAAAGATAAAAAAAAAATTCAGAGGCAGGTATACAACTGCAGCACAAAGTACCTTACACTCTGAAACATAATGGAGTAGCCGAGTGGAAGAACATATCCGTCAAGGAGATGGCCATTTGCATATTGAATGTAAGACCTCTACCACCCAATATTTGGGCTAACACACTTGATTATTCTAACCACATTTAGAAAATATCTCCTCATAAATATGTCAAGGACCAAACCTCCTTTGAGGCATGGAGCGGTAGCAAACTGGAGCTCACCCACTTTAAAAAATTTGGATCATGCACATGGGCCCACGTACCCTCTAAAAAGAGGAAAGAATTAGATTCGTAGAGTATTGCATGCATATTCATTGGATATCTAGATGATGTGAAGGGTTATAGGTTACTTGATCCCTCTACTAACATTCTAATCATTGAGTGTAGTGTTCATTTTGAGGAAGATCACTTACATGCACCGTCAACTCCACATGTAGAGACCTCTGTACCATTTCATGCACTAGACATCGGTGATGATGAGTCCACTCACTTAGATCATGGTTTAGATCTGAGCTCTGAATATGATATGGAAGATGATGAGAATGTCAATGATGAGCATGCATATGATGAGCCACCACAGATGCCCAAGTGGGCATAAACCACTCTATAAGTAGCAAGAGACCTTGTCGGGGATCCAACAAATTAGTGGAGGACAAAGTCTCAATTTTAGGGTCCTCCTCATGCACTCACAACTACCGAACTACTGATTCCCATGAATTCCTATATGGTTCTAGATTCATACCCACATACCTATGCAAAGGTTGCAGGGAATCCCTTCTAGGAAGCTGTTATGCAAGAGGAGTATGACTCTCTCCTCGAGAACTAGACTTGGGATCTAGTTTCACTTCCTATATACATGGATATTTTCATATGCACATGGTTCTATAAGATCAATAAGGAAGAAAAAATACAAGTGAGAAGGTATAAGGAAATACTAGTTGCCAAAGGTTTTCAGTAGATCCATGGGATAGACTATGATGAGACCTTATCTCTCGTAGAAAATATGGACTCCATCTGAGTGGACCTTGCCATTGCAACAACTAAGGGGTGGGAAGTTCACCTAAAGGACATGAAGAATTATTTTCTTCATAGGGATCTCTAAAAGGATATTTACATGGAATAAACCCAAGGTTTCATACATAAGTCATCCTTAGTATGCCAACTAAAAAATTCACTATATGGATTCAAGCAGGCACCTAGAGCATGGTATGTGAAGATGGATTCCTACTTGCTTTCTCAACAATTTGTTAGATGCAAATCATATCTAAATCTCAGCGTGATGATAACATCAAATTCCCTGATGATCCTATTTCTCTATGTTGATGACCTCCTGATCAAAGGAAGTTTGTCCTCAACAATTGATGCGGTCAAAGAAATTCTGCACAATAGATTCTCTATGATGAACATGGGTCCACTACATTATTTTTTTGGTCTCGAGATCAATCAATATGATTCATGCATCAAGCTATCTTAGACTAATTATGTCAAGGATCTCTTGGTTAGATTCCACATGACTGACTGCAAGTCGGAAACCACGCCCTTTCTGTTTGGGGTACATATTGAGGATGGTGTGGATACACCAGTGTTGCACAATAACTTGTATCGACAGCTTGTGGGGAGCCTTATATAGCTCACCCACACCTGGCCATATCTCTCATATGAAATAGGGTCATTTTCCAGGTACATGCAAGAGCTGCATGAGATACACTAGAAGGCTACCAAGCACATCCTAAAATATGTTCAGAGAACCATCGATTATGGGATCTACTATACAACAGGTTGTGCATTGGATATAATGGGCTTCACTGATTCTGATTGAGATGGTGATAGTACAGATCACAAGTCTGTATCTAGGTATGTACTTAGTTTGGGTTCCAGTCCCATCTGTTGGTCGAGCAAAAAGAAGTCAACTATTTCTCTATCATTAGCAAAGGCCAAATATAGAGGAGCAGTCAACATCACTATTCAAGAAATTTGTCTTGAAAAATTCCTCATTGAGCTTGGCTTCCAGTTCCATCGTCTAACTTTCATTTGGTGTGACAATCAGAGTACTCTGAAGTTTTGTAGAGACCTAGTGCAATGACACTGGATCAAACACATTGAGGTCCATATGCATTTGATCCAGAATATATTTGTAGAACAAAATGAATACAGATTATTATCAAAAGATGCTTAATACAAAATAACAGATATACAATAAAATTGGTTTCTATTCAATAAGGAAATAATATGAAACGGTAAAATGCAGTGGAAACAAGCTTGCTAGAATGGTGGTGGCTCATCTCTGAGAAGAGATGTGATGACTGCACTCATTCGAAAGAATATGATTACAATGAGGCTCTCAAGGAATTTTTACAATAAACAGGAATGTCAAAATCTCTAGACATCCAAAAACCTAACCCTAGGAGATGAAGCGCCAAAAGTCATGTGGGCCTTGTTTGGGTAAGCTAGTACATCAACTTCCTGGGGTCGTAACTTTTGCATACAATCTTCATTTTAAGCGCGCGATAGACCATTGGAAAGGTATATATGAGGAATACACATTTTCTTGTTATTTATCAAAGGTCATTTTCACTGTGGTGAGCCCTAAAATGTTGTTTAGGGCCTCAAAACAGCCCTGCAAGTCAAGGACCCGAAAACTAGGGAAAAAACTACCAAAATGAGCCAATTGGAATAGGTGGGAGGCCATCGACATCCATCTGGATCAGAATTACATTAGAGAGATGGTACAAGACATGATCATTGATTTGTAATATTAACCATCCACTGAACAGACTACAAACATCTTCACCAAGACATTTACTAAGCATAATTTCCACCTTTTGCATGATTGTCTTGGAGTGAAGGACACAATGTTTTAGCAAATGTGTTTGTTACTTATTCATTTTTTGATGCATAGTACTTTGAGGGGGGCTTTCCCATGAAGTTTTCTCTCTTTCCTCTATTTTTTAGTGTCTCATTCTTATATTGATTGTACAATGGGTACCTAACATGGCCTTGGTTTCTAGGACCCATTCATTCATGTACACCCTAGTAGTGCTCATAGGGGGTGTTGGAGATATTACACACTCACCTAGGTAATTATTTTCCAAATGTTGATAGTCCAAAGTTGAGGGAACTTCCATAGATGATAATATTCTCTCTTGAGAATTTTCCCCTACAAATTAGGGCACATCCTACAAAATAGGGTGCATATCCTCTTCAATTCAAAGTCAATTACACCTTAGTTAGACTAGTAGAGGTACTCATGCATAGAAACCTTATTTTTATCACCAACAGTTGCATGGTCACCTCAGTTTCCTCACCATGAGTGTGCATATCTCATGCATGTGGCCAAGAGGGCATATATCTTGTGATTGCATATGTTTCTATCACTTTTACACTTGTGAATTAGTTAAATTATGATGGCACAGATCAATTAACTAGGATTAGGTGATAGATTACTTCAATTTCTAGCAATGAGTGTCTATATCTCTCTAGATCACTACTATGGAGACTTCACTTAGCCATGTAGATTATATCTTGTGTATTTTACCATTTTACTCATAACAATACTACAATTATTGTTGGGTTGTTATATTCTTTGCAGCGAAAGTCTAGTCGAGGTAGATCAGCTAACGGTCGAAGGTCAAGGTGGATCGACATCAGTGAAGGTCGAGGTGGATCGAAAACAAGTCGAAGGTCAAGGGCGTCGACGGGGTAAATTTGAAGTCGAAGATATCGACATAAATTCAACTGAAAAGAGGTCAAGTGTGGGAGTGATATGATCGGCTAGAGACCGAATGAAGGTTGATTGGTAGTCGACTGGTAACCTGACTTGGAGTCGATTGTAACATAATCCTGGGATTTGCAGGATTTATAGCCAATGATATGCATGGACCTGTAACCGTTTTTGGCTGCCAATATTTAGGTTTTTTCTTGTTGTAAATCCTATAAAGAGGCGTGTTGTAAGGATGTAAAGGCTAATGAAAAATGCAAAATAATTTTGTAATGCACTTATGCAGGTTAATGCATGTGTAATTGTAGGTTGTTGGTCATGCACATGTAAGACAAATTGGCTATAGGGTTGTTCTTGCACTAGAAAGTGGGTATGATGTTGATTGTGTCTTAGGTGTGGACTAAGGTTAGACATGTAATCTTTTAATCAAATTGAATAAGAATACAAGAGAGAAGAACGCTGAAAGGAATGTTTGTTTTTCTTGGTTAAGGGTTCTAGGGTAAAATATCGGTGTACTGTTTGATTACTTGTGTCATTTGCATTCTTATTAAATTCTTCTTCTCTTCTACTAGGATTAGTGTGGAAGTGTCTTTCATTTCCTAACATGTGGTATTAGAGCTTAGGTCTTCCCTGACAAGAGAGTTATCAAAGCGGTGTTAGGCTTTGGCGAGTATATAAAATATTGAATTTGAGAACTAAACCCTAGGTACAGTAAGAGTCACAAGTCATAAGTTGTGTTAAATATTGTGGTAAAGAATGGCGAGCAGTTCTAGAATAGAGAGAGAAAAGTTCAATAGCCAAAATTTTGAGCTTTGGAAGCTTAAAATGGAAGATCTTCTTGTAGATTGAGAACAATGGACAACGGTCTGTCCAGGTACCCAGCCGACAGGCATGTCGACAGAAGAATGGGAGAAACTCGAAAGAAGAGAAATAAGTACGATTCAACTCTGTCTTGAAGATTCGGTGCTATTGAATGTCTCAGGTGAAGATTCGACCAAGAAACTGTGGGACAGGCTGGGAAGTTTATACCAATTGAAATCTTGGGTAAATAAGTTGTTTCTCAAAAATAAATTGTATCTTCTGAGGATGAGTGATGGAAATTCAGTGATTGATCATTTAAATGCATTTAATATCGTGTTAATCCAATTATCGTTTGTGGATATTAATATCAATGATGAGGAGAAGTGTATCATACTATTATGTTCTTTACCAAACTCATGGGATAGCTTAGTCGTGGCTATTGCGACTAATACAACCACACTAGCACTAGAGAACGTGGTTTCTTCTCTACTGTCAGAATAAATGAGAACGAAGAACATGGAAGGATCGACCAAATATGCTCTAGTAGTGAGAGGTCTATCGATAGACATAGATAAAGGAAAATTATTTGGTATAAAGTTCAAGTTAAAGGGTAGATCTAAATCCCCGGTTCAGTTGACACAAATATGTTGGAATTGCAGTAAAGTTGGGCATTATAAAAAGGACTATAAGTCGAAGGAAACATAATTCATTGCTAGATCCGACGAGACACGGTCAACTAAAAGAAAGACGACCTCAGACAATGGAGGTGATGTATATATGGCGTCGACCAGTACACAGTCGGATCAATAAGTTTGGTTGATCGACTAAAAAACATCCTATCATATGACACCACATAATGAATGGTTCTGTGAATATGAATGATATGATGGGGGTGATGTGTTCTTGGGGGATGACTTGAAAACCATAACTGTCGAATGGGAAAGAGTCCAAATGACACTGCAGGATGGGAGGAAAAGAACCCTTCCAGGTGTGATACACATTCAGGGTTTGGAAAGAAACCTGATATCTGTCAGGAAGATGAGTGATGCAGGTGTGTATACTATGTTTCTGAAGGATTCATGCAAGATGGTCATAGGTGTGATGGTATTAATGAAAGGAGTTTGGATTGGTACCATGTACACAATGTTAGGGAATGTCGACTCGATTAGATGCAACAACGTCGTTTCTAATGAAATTGACTCGACTGTGACTCAACTAGACTCGATGTTGACACAACTCGACTCGACTCGAGCTAATTTGATTAAGATTGACTTGACATGACATGATGAAATTGACTTGACCAGGTTATGGCATGAGAGGATGGGACACATTGGAGAAAAAGGACTTCGAGCTATGAAAAGAAAAGGTATGGTCAAAGGTTTTCCTAAATTTGGTTTAGAAATCGACTTTTGTGAACATTGCATATATGGAAAACAAAGTTGAGTGAGGTTCCCATATAGAGAGAAGAGCAAATGGGATTTTAGAACTGGTGCATAGTGATGTGTTTGGCCCAGTTGTTGGAGTTACTTCACACACACCTAGGATTTATTTTTCCTAAGGTTTTTCTTTGTTTATTAGTCATAATTATTCATTATCTAGTCTCCTATATTTTAGGGGAGAATATTCCACCTGAAGAATATTCTCTTTCATTTGACACTTCAGTTTGACGAGTTGAGTTGAGTTTAGATGTTGCATTAGTTTTGTTACCATGCAACATTGGGACCATCACCATGATAATGCACACTTGTCTTGGGATCATCACCATACTTGCGCATTACCCTTGATTCCTTGATCTACTCCTCACTACTCTATGTTCAGTCAGTTAACTGAACACTGATTGACTAGTTAACTCATCTAGGTGGAAGTTCACTCCTGTAACTGCCTATGAGACTAGACTAGGTGGTAGTTTACTCCCGTAACTTCTGGTGTGTGTCCAGGTCACTTTGGACCACCACTATGGCGCATTAGTTACTCATGTAGCCTATATCTATTGTAAATTATTCACTCTTTGAGTGTGGAATACAGTTAATGAGAATTCTTCTATTCTTTTTCTCTTGCTTCTTCTTTCTCAATTTATCTCTACAAATGTGTGTGGTATTTTATAGCTAGATATATTTTGTTCAGGTTCAACACATTTACATGGTATCAAAGCCGACGGACTGCTAAGCAAAAGCTACTCCAAATTATTTTTGCAGGTATTGAAGATTGAAGAATGCAGAAAAGATGGAATATATGTTTTACTCACCGATAATACTTCTCATGCCTCATAACTATTTGGAGTGGAAGCAAAAGATTATAATTCTTCTCAGAAGTAGAGACTTATACCAAATAACCATGGAAATGGAAGGAGAGCCTGATTCCGTCGATGAGAAAAATGACTTTCTCAATAGACAAGATATGGCCATAGGATTTATCTGTTTGTCTATTTCTCCAGAAATTCTCCACCAAGTATGTGATGTCACACAAGAATTCACTCCAAATGAATTATGGACCATATTGGAGGTTCTATTTGGGAATAAAGAATATTGTGAAGATTGCATACAGGAGATTGGAAAGATAGAGCCAGCAGAGAAACCGTCAGAAGATCAAGCCTCTTATTTTGAAGAGTCTTCTACATAAGTATTTGCACAAATTTGTATCCCATTAATTGAAGATGATGTCTACTCCATTTCATATTTTTTTTTTTGAATTTCATGTGGAATATATATGGCATGCATCTTAGGGGTCACATGCAGACACTTTTCCATGTGGAATGCATGCATCTCAGGAGACAAAAAGGGAGCCGTGCACATCAGACTCAATTATGATATTTTCTAAGAAAAAATTGCAGAAACAAATTGGATATTTGAATTCCTCTAGGGAAAATGTCCAATTTCAAAAAAAAAATCATCTGAAACGGAGTCTAAGAAGTGAAGTTATGATCATTTTAAAATCAACAAAATTTAAGCGTTTTTCCGGAAACGACCGCACGGTTTTCAAAATTTCATCCAAAATTTATTTGGATCTTATTCATTACAAGAAGAGAAAGTGGATATGTGTGGAAATATCAATGATGCATCTACTTCATCAGATCTGTGCAGACATCTACATCTTCAGCAAAATCTTCAACCAGCACAAACTTGCACATTTGCGAGGTCTTCTTGGAGTGAAGGACAAGGTTGCTTAGCAACTATTTTTTGTTCCTTCTCATTTTATTTATTTTTACATACATTGTACCTTGAGGGGACCTTTTTCCCATGAGGTTTTCCCTCTTTCCTCACTTTATTTCAGTGTATCTTTTGTATTTGGGTACCTAAAATGGCCTTGTTGCCGAGACCCATTCTTTATTTTCACCATAGTGATGTTCAAGGGGGATGTTGGAGTTACTTAACACACACCTAGGATTTATTTTTCCTAAGTTTTTTCATTGTTTATTAGTCATAATTAGTCACTATCCAGTCTCCTATATTTTAGGGAAGAATATTCCACCTGGAGAATATTCTCTTTCATTTGACACTTCAGTTTGACTAGTTGAGTTGAGTTTAGATGTTGCATTGGTTTTGTCACCATACAACATTGGGATCATCACCATGATAATGCACACTTGACTTGGGATCACCACCAGATAGGCGCATTACCCTTGATTCCTTGATCTACTCCTCACTACTCTATGTTCAGTCAGTTAACTAAAGACTTATTGACTAGTTAACTCAACTAGGTGGCAGTTCACTCCCGTAACTGCCTAAGAGACTAGACTAAGTGGCAGTTTACTCCCATAACTATTGGTGTGTGTCCAGATCACTCTAGACCACCACTATGGCGCATTAGTTACTCATGTAGCCTATATCTATTGTAAATTATTCACTCTTTGAGTGTGGAATATAGTTAATGAGAATTCTTCCATTCTTTCTCTCTTGCTTCTGCTTTCTCAATTTCTCTCTGCAAATGTGAGTGGTGTTTTATAGCTAGATATATTTTGTGAAGGTTCAACACATTTACATGGTATTAGAGCCGACGGACTGCTAAGACCAAGCTACATCAAATTATTTTTGCAGGTACTGAAGATTGAATAATGTAGAAAAGATGGAATATATGTTTTACTCACCGATAATACTTCTCATGCCTCATAACTATTTGGAGTGGAAGCCAAAGATTATACTTATTCTCAGAAGTAGAGGATTATACCAAATAACCATGGCAATGGAAGTAGAGCATGATTCCACCGATGAGAAAAATGACTTTCTCAATAGACAAGATATGGCCATAGGATTTATCTGCTTATCTATTTCTCCATAAATTCTCCACCAAGTATGTGCTGTCACACAAGACTTCACTCCAAATGAATTATGGAATAGATTGGAGGTTCTATTTGGGAATAAAGAATATTGTGAAGATTTCATGTAGGGGATTGGAAATATAGAGCCAGTAGAGAAACCGTTAGAACATCAAGCCTTTTATTCTAAAGAATCTTCTACACAAGTATTTGCACAAATTTGTATCCCATTAATTGAAGATGATGTCTACTCCATTTCAGATTTGTTTTCTGAATTTCATGTGGAAGATATATGGCATGCATCTCAGGGGTGACATGCAGACACTTTTCCATGCACAACACAGGCATCTCAAGAGAAAAAAAGGGAGTCACGCACATCGGACTCAATTCTGATATTTTCTGAGAAAAATTTGTAGAAACAAATTGAATATTTGAATTTCTCTCGGGAAAATATTCAATTTCAAAAAAACAATCGTTTGAAATGGAGTTTGAGAAAGTGAAGTTATTGTCATTTTAAAATCAACAAAATTTCAACGTTTTTCCAGAAACGGCTGCAAAGTTTTCAAAATTTCATCCAAACTTTATTTGGATATTATTCATTACAAGAAGAGAAAGTGGATATGTGTGGACATATCAATGATGCATCTGCTTCATCAGATCCATGCAAACATCTACATCTTCAACAAAATCTTCAACAAGCACAAACATGCATAGTTGCGAGGTTTTCTTGGAGTGAAGGACAAGGTTGCTTAGCAACTGTTTTTTGTTCCTTCTCCTTTTATTTATTTTTACATACATTGTAACTTGAGGGGGGGTTTTCCCACGAGGTTTTCCCTCTTTTCTCACTTTATTTTAGTGTCTCTTTTGTATTTGGGTACCTAACATGGTCTCATTTCTGAGACCCATTCTTTATTTTCACCATAGTGATGCTCAGGGGGGATGTTGGAGTTACTTCACACACACCTAGGATTTCTTTTTCCTAAGGTTTTTCTGTGTTTATTAGTCATAATTAGTCATTATCTAGTCTCCTATATTTTAGGAGAGAATATTCCACCTGGAGAATATGCTCTTTCATTTTACACTTCAGTTTGACTAGTTGAGTTGAGTTTAGATGTTTCATTGGTTTTGTCACCATGCAACATTGGGATCATAATCATGCTAATGCGCACTTGCCTTGAGATCACCACCAGATTGGCACATTACCCTTGATTCCTTGATCTACTCCTCACTACTCTATGTTCAGTCAGTTAACTGAAGACTGATTGACTAGTTAACACAGCTATGTGGTAGTTCACTCTCGTAACTGCCTGAGAGACTATACTAGGTGTTAGTTTACTCCCATAACTTTTGGTGTGTGTCCAAATCACTCTATACCACCACTATGGAGCATTAGTTACTCATGTAGCTATATCTATTGTAAATTACTCACTCTTTGAGTGTGGAATACAGTTAATGAGAATTCTTCCATTCTTTCTCTCTTGCTTCTTCTTTCTCAATTTCTCTTTGCAAATGTGTGTGGTATTTTCTAGCTAGATCTATTCTGTGCAGGTTCAACACATTTACACTAGTTATAGTTCCTTCACTTAGTGGATCCCTGTATTATGTCTCCTTTATAGATGATTTCTCTAGGAAGACATGGATATATTTCTTGAGGAAGAAATCATAGGTTTTTGATAGGTTTAAGAAGTTTAAATATCTTGTGGAAAACCAGATAGAAAAGAGGATTAAAGTGTTGAAGACTGACAATGGTGGTGAATTCTGTGGAAAGGAATTTGATCAGTTCTGTAATAAGTGTGGCATATCACGCCAAAATACCACACCATATACCCCACAACAAAATGGATTTGCCAAGAGAATGAATAGAATTTTGATAGATAAGGTAAGGAGCATGCTCAATGGTTGGGCTTGCACAAGAATTATGGGTGGAGGCAGTTGACACTACAATATATCTGGTGAATATGTCTCCTTCGTTGATGCTAGTCGACACAACTCCAAATGAGGTATGGTATGGTAAGAATACTTCGGTGGCACATATCAAAGTATTTGGTTGTGATGCATTTTTGCATGTTCCCAAGGAAAAGAGGAGAAAGATGGACAAGAAGGAAGTCAAATGTATTTTCATTGGGTATAAAGAAGGAATGAAGAGATGTAAACTCTTGGATATTGCATAAAGGAGAATAGTGTACAGTAGAGATGTGGTCTTCAAAGAAGTTGGAGTTAATTCTGAGCCTAAGGAATATTTTTAGACCGAGAATAATCCTAATATGGTGCGGTTTGAACTGAGGAACGAAGAAGATGATTCAGATGAGTTGAATGAATCTGAAGAAGAGGTGGAAAAACTGACTTTGGTGGTAAGGAGGCCAGACAGAATAAGAAAACCAGTTGAGAGGTATATTCCATCCAACTGTTGTTCTACATTGGTGCTAACTGCCATCGACGATGAGACCAAGTCGGTCGGTGAGGCAGTCGACTCGGCAGAGGGTAAACTTTGGAAGGACACCATCGTCAAAGAGATAGAATCCTTATACAAGAATGAGACATGGGATTTAGTCAAGTTACCTAATGGAAGAAATCCTGTTGGTAGAAAGTGGGTATTCAAGAAGAAGATGAATGTCATAGGAAAAATCGATAAGTTCAAATCTCAACTGGTGGCAAAAGGTTATTCCCAATTCAAGGGAGTCAACTTCGGTGAGATTTTTTCCCCTATTGTAAAACTAACTTCCATTTGAGTACTAATGTCTCTTGCTTCAACATCCAATCTAGATATATAACAGATGGATGTGAAGACAATTTTCCTATGTGGGGACCTAGAAGAAGAAATCTACATGAAACAACCTGAAGGATTTGTAGTAAAGGGAAAGCAAGAGTTGTTGTGAAAACTCAAAACATCCCTTTATGGTCTAAAGAAGTCGCCAAGGAAGTGGTACCAGAAGTTTGACACATACATCCTTAGTTTAAGATTTGTGAGAAGCAAAGTTGATCACTACATATATTCCAAGGAAGAAGGTGGGTGTTTCATATAGGTAGCTTTGTATGTCGATGACATGTTGCTGATTGGAAACAACATGGATGCAATAAAGGATTTGAAGAAGCAAGTATCCTCCAAGTTTGACATGAAGGATCTCAATGCAACTAACTTCATTCTGGGAATGGAGATTAAGAGAGATCAAGCCACTAGAAATCTTTGGTTGAACCAGACAAAGTATATTGAAACAGTTATGGAACGGTTCAACATGCAGGATTGCAAACTAGTGGTGTCAATTCATGTGGGAGCAAGGCTTACTCTTGAACAATGTCAAAATACATAAGAATAAATATAGTACATGGCACATGTTCCCTATGCAAGTGTTGTTGGTATTCTAATGTATGCGATGGTCTGCACTCAACCAGGCATTGCCCATGTAGTGGGAGTGTTGAGCAGGTACATGTCAACACCTGAAAAGGAGAACTGGATAGTTGTCAAGAGAGTATTCAGGTATTTGTGTTGCACTAATGACTATGCTATATACTACCAAGGAAGACCCTCAAGGTGATAGTGGTAAAGTAGATGTACGCGGGTTTGTCAACGCTGACTAGGCTGGATATGTAGATCGACGGAGGTCGACAAATGGATATGTCTTCAAGATGTTCGGTGGAGAAATAAGTTGGATGATTGTTGGAAGCAAGCCAAAACAGAAAGAAAGGATATTTTGGGAAAGAAGGCATGCACGAGGAAAGTGACAACTAGAAGAAAGAGCAACACACGCATGTGCATGGAAGACCTAACGATGTTAGGGTTAGGGTTTTTGCAATACATTGTAATGGTTGGTGAGCCAAAAATGTATAAATATAGATACCTAGGTCTCAGAGGCGGGATGCTCTGTTGTTCGATGGAAAAGAGAGACCGTCTTTTGCAAGGGAGTAAGATCTACTACTATAAGAAGAGATAGAGGTATCAAGAAAATAGTTGTAACCTTTTTGTACATTTTTGAGCGAAAGGAGAGTTAGGAGGGTGGATCTTGAGGGTTAGATCGTAGGTTGAGGAGCCTAGTGCGATCCAGTCTGCCTCATAATAGATCTCAACCCGACTGAGAGGAGTTGTAAAGTGCACAACGCTGTAGTTTTATAACTGCCATAATAAAGGAGCTTAGAGATAGATCTTTGTGGACGTAGCCCAGGAGGGGGTGAACCATGGTAAAACCTATGTTATGGGATTGGATGCATGTGTTTCATTATTGTTTTCAAGTAGATATTAGTATGCTAATTGAATGAGTTGATTATATTCCATGCATAATCATGAATGACACTCTATTGAGTTAACAATTTAATTAGAACTCTTAGTGCACACTTCCCATATCTCCACTTAATCCCGGACTGCAAAAACTTGAGTATTGTAGTCACCCATTAAGACTATCTCAGGTGAGACTGCGCAGTGCACTCTGTGCGTTGAGTTGCCTTCTAGTTTACCAGGAGGGCTGATAGTGTTAGAGGCTTTGTTGGAATCCTAGTAGACATGAACCCTGGGTCAAGTGTATTAAATATATAAACTCAAACATATAAATAGTAACCAACAAATGGTTTTGTTGTCATTGTTGGAACAATATAGGATTGAGCAGATGGGATTTGTTGAAAATTTGTAAGATCTGCATAAGGCGGGTCAAAACAAGACTGGATCAAATGATGAGAAGATGAAAAGAATGAGCTGCTAGGAGGGGATGTTGAGACCATGGAATCCCACAAAAGCAGAGATCGAAAGCTGGCTGAAGACAAAGGAGTTGGAGTTTTCATAGAAGGATAACATAAACCCTAGAGTAACACCGTGCAAATACCTTGAGAAGTATGTGTTTACTTATTTGCATGAAGTTTTTTTCTATGATTTTCCACACTTATTGTATGAGTGGATATTGAGGTTGAAGGATAACCACACAAGGAACCAGATCTGACAGTTAGAGTAGACCTCAGTTCGGATTGAGCAGTTACAGCAGGTAAACAAAAAATTCACCCGCGCAGTAGAATTTTGGCTTGACAGTATTGTAGCAGGCTTTATAACGAAATTTGCAGTAGATATAGCGAAGTCGTACAATGTAGCGGAGTAATAATTTCTATGTGGGCCTCGAGGAAGGTATATTAGATCAATGTATACTTCTATTAAGATACTGCTATATAACAAAGGTGTAATTACAATGGAGTCAGACAACTAAACTTCCCTACGTACATGGGGAAGGGGGGAAGCACTGACAAAAAGAGGAGAAATGGAAGGAGAAGTGGATAAAGGGGAGAAGGAGAAAGCCTTGGACCCAATCATGATGGATGGTGACCAGATCAAGCGGATCATGGAGATAGCTGGAAAGACGCACAGTGGAGTACCCTACCAATACAAGGTGAATACCAGGAAGAGAGTCGTAGCTGCGAGGGAAGGCTTGGAAAGTGATGAAGAAGAGGTAGAGGATCTTCGGGCTATGGAGAATATTGAGGAAATCCTGTGCGCAACATATGAGAGGAATACGAGAGGTCCAAGAGCAGGAAGAGAAGGCAACAATCCTATCCATATTAATGTCAGCGTGGAACCCATAAACCCATGTGCGACTAATACACCAAAGAGAACACCACCGTTTAGACAACTGAATTTTGAGAGAAGAAAGATAGCAAGAAGTAGATCTACACAAGGAACAACAACTAGAGGAGCCAGTTCAGGAAGCACTAGTCAAGTATCTACACCGCGCGGAGGTAGTAGTTCAGCATTTAGGATGGCAGGACATGATCCCACCATCAAGTTACCAAAATTCAAAGTAGAAGGGTCAGAGGACCCGGAAAAGCATTTTTTTATCTGTGAAAAGATCTGGGAGGAAAAATAGATCACAGATGAAGATACTAAACTTGCACAGCTAGCGATTACAATAAGGGATCACACACTGGATTGGTATATGAGTTTATCTACAAACAATCCACCAGGGACAACTAGAACAATTTCAGATATCAAGAAATTGTTGATAAATGAGTTTCAGAAGCCAAGTTCAAAGGATCAGTACATGAACGAGATGACATAAATTAGACAGAATGGTTCGTATGGGAAATTGACCAGAGATTCAAGCGACTGAAAGGAAAATTGAATATCTCATGACTGATAAGCAACACAGGCACTTGTTCGTCAATTCACTGCTACCACACTTAAAATACCCATTGTGACAATAGAATTTTCAGACACAGGCAGAGGATCTGCAAGAAGCCCTACAACTAGAAGAAAACCAATATCAATAGATAGATCCAACCATCAAAGAGATGAAGGAGGATTTGGAGAACTTAACATTCCAGCTAAACAAGAACAAAAGTAAGGAAAAATGAGAAGTTGTTTGGTGTACCACATGCAAAATCGAAGGACACCACAAGAACAAATGTCCAACATTCAAAAAGTATATGGAAGCAGGAATTCCAAATCTATTACCAACAGGAGGGTTATGGTGTGAAATTTGTAAGAAACTGAGCCACAATCCATATCACTACCCAATGATGCAGAAATACTGAACAATTCCAAAGAGTTCATATTGCAACTTTTGCAAGTCAGTGGGCCACGATGAAAAAGATTGTAGAAATATGGATTTGATGTGAGAAAGGACATCACATGCATATAGGGTGCAGGCAGAAATGATGACTGGGAAAGCCGCACCACAGTTTAACCAAGTTCCAGCCCTGTACAACACTGTGCAACAACCATATAATACATCGCAACCATAGTACAACACAACAAAACCTCAGTACAATACCGCGTAGTACAATAATGTGCCTCGGTATAACACACCGAGAGGAGATCGAGCTGGCTACAGAGGTGGAGGACGAGAAAGAGGAGGATTTGGAAGAGTTAGAAGACTAGTGGTATGTCACAATTGTCAACAACCGGGGCATTATGCAAGAGAATGTCCACTTGCACCAACAACGTGTATGTATTGTTGTGCATTGGATCATGAAATGGAAGAATGTCCGACATTAATGGGAAAGATCTAGGAAACGAGGAATCAAAACAACAAAAATGTGAAATGGATTTCAGCTGAAGCAAGGGATGAAGGATGAAATATCAACATAGTTACCCGTAGAGGAGCCAAAGTGAGTGATGTAGTCCCACAAGAGCCAGTACAACACCAGTGGGTGAAGAAGAACGTTGAACCAAGGAAGCAGTTCGACACATAGATCGAGAAGGAGATATTTAAGCAGGCCAGACAAGAATTTCATAAGGACAAAATTACGTCGACTTCAGTTGTGCAACAGACTAAAGAGGCTCCAAAGTATGAGATGCCTCCATTGCTGGATCATACTAAAGAAATGTAGACCCTAGGACAAGTAAGTACAATCAAAGGATTTTTGCAATCATGTGTAAAAGTATTGAATGATCCATCATCTATCAAAATATTGCAAAACATATTAGAAAGATGTAGCATAGAGACAGAAAGAAAACTAGAACAAAAAAAAGTCAATCACCTATATACAAGGAGAAGAACAAGTATAGAGTTCATGATGAATGCTAACATCATAGATTTCAACATGGGAGATATCATACTAGATCTAGGATCCAAAGTCAATGTATTACCCAAGAAAACATGGCAATGTATGGGAGAGCCCACATTGGGATATTCACCTCTTCAACTAAAACTAGAAAACCAACACAGAGTTCTACCAATTGGCAGATTGAAAGGAGTAACAGTAGACCTGGATGAAGTGCGCACTAAAGAAGACTTTGAAGTGATTGAAATTGTGGACGACACAACACTGTATCCAACATTGCTTGGCTTGGAATGGTCATTTGATAACTAGGCCATAATCAATTTAAAGACATGAAAATTGACATTTGAGTCAGGAGAATATAGGGTCATCACGTCGTTAGACCCATCAGAAGGGGAAAGGTTTGTAGAACCCACTTGCTTAGACTTAGAGGAAATCAGCCAGTTGTACAAAAAAACTACGCGTGTTGAGGATCACGTAAACCCAACTGCAGATGGGATACTCAGTTGGCAGAGCATTACTTCATGTGCGATAGACTTATATACAAGTTTAGAAAACTGGCAACAAAGGCTACACGAAGTTTCCACAAGAAGGTGCGCAAGAATAGACTGCGCAGTAAGATGGGTAGGCGCGAAGATAAAGGAACCACCCAGTTTCCATGGAGTGAATGATCTAGAATAATTCTTGGTAGAGTATGAAGATGAAGTGTTAGCAAATCAGAGACTCTTAGCACTTGATATAGCACTCAAGGCCACACTTGCAATATGGTGGGGCGCACACAAGGAAACAATCACAGAGTGGTACCAATGTAAGCGATTACTATGCATAAGGCTTGGTGTAGAACAGAGAACCAACCAACATCAGAAGTATGATGGACATGGGGCACTAGAGAAACATTTGGAGAAGTGCAGAGCACTATGGAAAATGACACCTCTAGAAGAATGACCTCATAATTTCATACACACTCTAGAGGGAATACCAACAAACTAGTATACGGACCAGGAATTGCGCAGAGGAACTTTGAGCTAGACAGTACTACAACAAAATTTTACAGTCACTTTCTCATTCGAGCATGAGAAACCCAACATAGACACAACACTTAAGCAGATAAGAGGAGTGATATTAATTAAGGAACCACAAGTCAAAATAATAACAGAAGAACAACATCGGAACAGACAGACAGTGAAAGAACTGTTCATGCTACCATGTACAGGAGGAATCACCCAATAAAGACAATCTATGCGATATTCAGATCGAGGAAGTAGAAGGAAAAAGATAAGTGGAAGGTCCACCTCGAGAATTAGAGGTAATTGATGCGTCGATCAAGGTGAATAAAGTCAACATTGGGACAGTTGAGAATCCCAAAATGGCCAGCATTGGGGACTACTGGGATGAGCAAACAGTAGAAAGCATAACAAAGTTACTACACGAGTACAGTGATCTGTTCCCCACAACATTTAAAAAAATGAAGGGTATAGAGGGAGAGCTAGGAGAAATGAAGATACCACTCAGAGCTTAAGCAAGACTGATTAGACAGGGACCATACAAACTAAACCCAATATATAAGCAGAAAGTTAAAGCTGAGATTGATAGAATGCTCAAAGATGGAATTATAGAACCCATGGAAGAATCATAATGGATAAGCCTGATGGTAGTTCAAGAGAAAAAACAAGGCGAGAAAAATAATATGCATCGACTTGAGGAAGTTGAATGATGCATGCCTACATGACCTGTTTCCTACACCTTTCACGGATGAAGTGTTGGAGAACATAGGAGAACATGAAGTTTACTCATTCACTGATGGATTCTCAGGCTACCACCAAATTAAGATAGCATAGGAAGACATATACAAGACCACATTTTCTACAGAATGAGGATCCTACTAGTACACAGTCATGCCGTTTGGATTGAAGAATGCACCAGTAATATTTTCCAGAGTAGTCATCGCTGCATTTAAGGAATTTATGCACCAGTTTCTAGAGGTATACTTGGACGATTGGACAGTCTATAATTTTTTGAAAGACCATGTAGAGGTCTTACGGCTGATGTTAGAAAGATGAAGGCAGTGCCAGATATTGTTAAACATCAAGAAATGTATCTTTGGAACATCATTTGGGATACTTTTGGGTCATATAGTATGCAAGCAAGGCTTACTAGTAGATCCTTCAAAGATTGCAGTAATTGTGAACTTACCACCACCAAAAACAGTCTGTCAAATAAGAGCGACATTTGGACACATGTGGTACTACAAAAAATTTATCAAAGGATACGCGCAGATTACCGTGCTTATGGAGAAACTATTAAGGAAAGATACAAAGTTTCATTGGAATGAACATTGTCAACACGGTTTGGATACACTGAAAGAAAATATGGTAACAACACCAATACTGGTATTTCCAGACTGGGAGAAGACATTCCATGTACATGTGGATGCATCATCCATAGCACTTGGAGCTATTTTGGCACAACCAAGAGCAAGATATTTGGATCATCCTATCACATTCACGAGCAGAAAAGTGTCATAATCATAGAAGAACTACAACACTACAGAAAGGGGAGGTGTAGCTATGGTCTATGCACTGCAGAAGTTCATACATTACTTATTGGGAAAACATTTTAAGATGTTCACGGATCACTCAACCCTTAAAAACCTAGTCAACAAGCCAATGTTGGGGGGGAGAATATGTCGATGGTTACTACTATTTTAAGAATTTGATTTTGAAGTAATAGTTGAGCTAGGAAAATTGAATGCAGGACATGACCATCTATCAAGGGTCACGAATAGAGAAGAACCTACAAATTTAGAGGACAACTTTCCAAACACACAATTATTTTTAGTCTAGATCGTCGATGAATAATCTACAGATATCATCCAGTACTTGAGTACAGGTACAACGCCATAGGAATATAACACCGCGTAGAAGAAAAAACTGGTAGTCCAGGCTGCTGACTATCAGTTGATCGTAGGACACTTATACAAAATGGGAGCAGGCAACATCTTGCGAAGATATGTGATAGAACATGCAAGACCAAGAGTTTTAGCAGAATCCCATGAGGGAATAACATGAGGACATTATGCAGGCAGAGCTACCGTGCATAAGGTATTATGCATAGGAATTTGGTGTCTAACCATTCACAGAGACTCAAAATAATACTACCAGAGATGTGATGTCTGTCAGAGGATTGGTAAACCAAATATAAGGGATGAGATGCCATTGCAACCACAGGTAACATTGCAGGTATTCAAAAAATGGGCAATAGACTTTTTGGGAACAATTAACCCACCAACAAAGAGGACAAGATCAAGGTACATTATCACCATGACAAAATACCTAACAAGATGGGTAGAAGCAGCACTAGTGAAATATTGCAGTGCAGAAACAACAACACACTTTCTGTTTGAACAAGTAATCATGATATTTGGTTACCCAAGAATTTTGATGAGCGACCAAGGCACTCACTTCATTAAAAACACTATTAGGTCTATGACTGAATAATTTTAATTCCATCATCAAAAGAGCACTCAATATCACCCACAGGAAAATGGAACAGTGGAAGCATTTAACAAAATCCTTGAGAATTCACTAACGAAGATCTGTAATGTCAACAGGGATGATTGAGACCTCAAAATACTAGCAGTATTATGGGAATATAGGACCACATGCAATAATTTTATAGGAAAGACGTCATTAAGATTGGTATACGACCAAGAAGCAGTAGTTCCATTAGAATTTTCGGTACCCAACCTGCGCATAGCAGCAATTACACACATGACAGAACGAGGCCGAGTACAGGAGAGGCTGAATGAACTGATCATCATGGAGGAAGATAGGATCCTATCAGGGTTCCACCAGCATGTTCAGAAAGAAAGGGACAAATCTTGGCATGGCATACATATCAAGAAGAAAACTTTCAAGAAAGGAGACTTAGTATTGATGTATGACAGTAAATCAATTCAACATCCAGGAAAACTCAAAATGCACTGGTTAGGACCGTATGAAGTAAGAATTGTCATAGATGGGGGAGTTGTACAACTGAAAGACATAGGAGGAGGAGAAATCAAAAGGATTATCAATGGAATTTGACTGAAGTTGTACAAGGACAATCGACCACCCATAACTTGAAAATCATCGCGCAGTCTAAAAAAAAAAAAGATAAAAAAAAAACAGGATATTAAACGGCACCAACGGAGGAACAATGTGCCGAAAGGAGAAGGAGACACACACTTAGGAATATGAACGTGGTGAAGACAAGGATAACGGTCAGTTCAAAACGAAAACAAGCAGGAAAGGCAAAGATGACAAAAGAAGTGCTAAGTGACGAAGGCAAGAAAAATTGAATGCTGGAAATGACTCATAGGATGTCGCATTAATCCCGCCAAATAGAGATGGGGAGGGAGAGTAATGGAAAGTACGAAGGAACCCAAGGTTCATTGAATCCATCATAAAGGTAAATTCTTCGACAAGCTTCACATGATGCCCATACAAAGAAAGGACATGGGAGCCAAAGGCTTATTGCGAAATTAGAAAAGGCAGAGAGCGATAGAGTATATCAAGCACAGAGAGAATATTACAGAGGTTTCAAAGGATACTGAGCTCGACAGATGATCGAATCCTACCACCATGGCACCACCAAAGAAAGAAGAACCGAGCCAGACTTCCAGACACTCCAGAGTTAGGACCAGAGCACAAACACAATCGCAGAAAAGTGAACAACAGCCACCAGAGGTTGTCAATGTGGACAAAATCCCATCACTGGATACGTCACCAGTAAACCCCACACCCATTGTGGAGGAAAAACAATAGACAATACCAGTAGGCATGGACATGGATATGTCGGAAGAGGGGCAGAGCTGACAGAATGAAGACACAGGAAGCCAAGCACAACCAGGATGCCCTGAAGAAACCCCAAGAGTAAATGGGACGACACCAAATCTAGAAGCAGCAGCTGAGCCAGACGAATCACGGACAATCGTGTTGGAACACTCACAGGAGGGAGCAGTGGAAGATGTCACGATCTGACTGGAAAAGTATATGGAAGAACGACCAATGGAGGCTGAAACCTCGAGTCAACCACCACCACAAAAGGACAAGACGACAGTACCTAGGTCACTGTACAAGAAACCCGCTACAACAATTGTTTTTCTGTGCATACCGAAAGGGGTACAGGTAAAAGAAGATTTGTTAGGGTATGTAGAAAATATCAAGTACTCATACCATGATGTAATGGACATAGAAAAGGTCCCAAAGTTTTCAAATCAATTCTACCTACAGACTATGGGTGTAAATCCCTTTGGGGAACCGATTCATCAACCACTCCAGTGGGCAGTAGGATTAGCAAAAACTGGGATTTTAGGTCTATTGGAACTACCACACTTTGGCAGAGGATAGTATGCCAACAGTTGCATCAAATAGTTAATGGTAGTCACACATGGTGGATATTTGTGGTTGGACAAGTTCGTCTCAATAGATGTAGATATCATTGTGCACACCATAGGGCTTCCATCACGGGGCATGGATCTCGCACAATTTCTTGAGGAAAAAACAAAGGAGAAATCACTTGCTGAAGAGATGAAAAAGAAATATGGCACTAAAAGGGGGACGCGTGGAATCATTATCAAATGGATCAGTGACATCGCGAAAAAAATGGCCGCAAAAATCATGGATTGCAAGTTGCTAAAAAAATTTCATAAGGAGGAAGTCTCGGCTGGGGTTGTCGCAATTGCGGCATAGTGTGCCGAGGGCACCACATTCAGCTGGGCCCCCTATCTTTTAAATCTGTTTCTAGAGGACTGCAAGGATGCATATGATCTGGGGACAAAAATTCATTACTCATGGTTGATCATGATGATAGCCATTATGGGATGGCAGGAACCGAAATATGCATTTTTCACCATTAGAACCAAACCCAATCATGGAGTGAGATACTTATCTCTTGGCATCGCTTCAGACACCAGGAATAGAAAGATGAATGCAACTATATTCAAAGGAAACCTTCATGATCTACAAGAGACCATCGCCAACCTTTGGAGAATAACACCGCAGGTTGTTGCCTACTATTAGGGCATAGCTAACATCAAGGCCAATCGACATGCGATGTGGATCTAGGCACAGAAATACCCCAACAAGAAATGGCTACAAATGCACTATTGCATCACAGAGGGGGATATAGAAATGGCCATCAAGGATTGGGAAGACGATTGGAGGATTCCAGTCCTCACTCGAGACATACCTACAGGGGCAGAGGAGGAGGAGGCAAGGCAGGAACATACACACGATGAGGAGGTAGGTCAAGAACATACACAACCCCAGGAAGTCGTAGTGCCTCAGAAACCAAGGAAAGGCTAGACCAAACCAAAGCAGACAAAAGGAGGGACATCCAAGACAGTAACCTAGAAGGGGAAGAAGAATAATACATAGGCTCCCCAAGTACAACAGAAACAAGTCGAGGCAACGCAGGGGACTACACCAAGTCCTAATCTACAAGATCCAGGCCTGACTAAGTGACCAACTACTCAGACGGGAGGTGTGTGCAAGAATATGAAGGTGCATAGGACCCCTCCTGAATACACAATCACGGAGGATGATGCAGAATTAGTAGCCCAAATGATCTAGGATTTCACATTCAAGGATTTTTAGAATGTTGCGTGCCATAGGGACATAATTGAAGAAGAGATAGCATACATGCGAGAACTCCTCAAGCAAATTGGGGAAGCGCAAACAGCCGACAGTGGAATAGAAATAGGGCCACAAACACCGTAGACAGGAGGATAACCTGAAGCAATCAAGCGAGACACAGTCCAAATGATACTGCAGCCGAGTGCAACATTTCATGTTACACCCAGCATGTTGTGCATGGATGAGATCGTGGGGAAGACACCCCTAAAGGACTTAGCTCAATTGCAGTTGGTATTTCCATGGATACTAGCCAAGGCCCTATATAAACTGTAGGTTAGTGTTACACAAGAAATACAGTCTCACGCATGAAAAGACCTAGCAGAATTGGAGCACAAAAAAGAAAAGCAAGAGGAACTGGAATTGATATATGAGAAGGCCAAGATCGACACCAAAGAGGAGAGGGAACGTGTGAACGAATTGGAAGAAAACATGGTCGGAGCTTACGAGAAAATTCCAAAGACCACGCAAAGGGCCAAACTCACAGTAACATAGAATATTGATCATAATGAATAGACACTTGATCAATATGAACAAGAGATCGAGAATATTCGTGAGCAGCTCACACCTACCACTCCACTGAAGGTAAGGGAGAAAAGGAAGCAGGAGGAAATAGAGCTGATACCAAGGATAGAACGATAGGTCAACACAGCAACTGACTTGTTCAACAAAGAAACACAGCTCTAGATGAAGGTGGAAGAGGATTAGTAGGTCCAGCAGTGGGACAAAGAAGAAGAAAGGATAAGCGCAGCTAGCCAAGACCTCAAACAGAGGCAGAAGACAATTTCCATCACCGAGCGTGTCAAAGGGGTGCAAGATATGAAGAGATTACAGGCAGAACTGACCACTACACAGACGCGGAAAAAGGAGAACCAGGCTCAAATGGAACTGCTCCAGGAGTGAGCAACAGAGGTCAAATGGAACTGCTCCAAGACACATATGGAACAGACCCAGGTAGAGTGTGCAGGGTTGATCAACGATGAGATTGCAGTATAGAAAGTAGAATCACTCAAGGAGAAGACCATGTAGGTTAAAATGCAGGCAACAAAGCTCAGGGAGAAGTTCCAGATGATCACCAGGGAGATCGATGAAGCACACAAAGGTTAGGTGGCTCGGGACAAGCCACATGTCAGTTTTGGGGGCCTGTTGGAAGCAGGCCAAAGCGGAAAGAAAGGTTATTTTGGAAAAGAAGGCATGCATGCAGAAAGCGACAACTGGAAGGAAGAGCAGCATGCACATGTGCATGGAATATCTAATGACTTTAGGGTTAGGGTTTTTGAAATACATTGTAATGGCTGGTGAGCTAGAAACGTATAAATATAGATACCTAGGTCTCAGATGCCGGATGTTATGTTATTCGATGGAAAAGAGAGACAGTCTTTTGCAAGGGAGTAAGATCTACTACTGTAAGAAGAGATAGAGGTATCAAGAAACTGGTTGTAACCTTTTTGTACGTTGTTGAGAGAAAGGAGAGTTGGGAGTGTGTATCTTGAGGGTTAGATCGTAGGATGAGGAGCCTAGTGCGATCTAGTCTACCTCATAATATATCTCGACCCGACAGAGAGGAGTTGTAAAGTGAACGGCGCTGTAGTTTTGGAACTGCCATAATAAAAGAGCTTTGTGGATGTATCCCAGGAGGGGGTGAACCACAGTAAAACCTGTGTTATGGGATTGGATGCATGTGTTTCATTCCTATTTTCAAGTAGATATTAGTATGCTAATTGAATGAGTTGATTATATTCCATGCATAATTGTGAATGACGGTCTATTGAGTTAAAAAGTTAAATAGAACTCTTAGTGCACACTTCCTAGATCCCCACTTAATCCTGGACTGCAAACACTTGAGTATTGCAGTCACCCATTAAGACTATATCGGGTGAGACTGTGCAGCACACTCTATGCATTGCGTTGCCTTCTGGTTTACCGGGAGGGATGATAGTTTTAGATGCTTTGTTGGAATCCTAGTAGACATGAACCTTGGGTCAAGCATATTAAAGATTTAAAATCAGATATATAAATAGTAACCAATGATTATGAAGTGACATGTGGTCATAGCCTTTTCAACAACATAAGCTGAATACATGGAGGCCACTCATGGAAGAAAACAAGCGGTATGGATTCAAAGGTTGTGTTCAGGAATCAGGTTTGAGAAGAAAGCTATGAAGGTGAGTTGTGACAGTCAAAGTGCAATATTTTTGGAAAATAACCCTTCTTATCATTCAAATACTAAGCACATTGATGTACAATACCATTTCAGGAGAGATATGGTGGAAAGTAACAAGGTGCTACTGGAGAAAGTAGAAATGTTGGAAAACATAGCAGACTCATTGACCAAATATGTGAGTGATGTGAAGTTCTCTTGGCAAAGAGAGGAAATGGGAATTATTTCCTTGGGTCTTTGAATGAAATGTAGGGTATCTCTTATTTCAACAAAGAAGACAACAAGTGGGAGAATGTTGGGTTGTTATATTCTTTGTAGTGAAATTCTAGTCAAGGTAGTTCAACTAACGTTCGAAGGCCAAGGTGGATCGACAACAGTCAAGGTCAAGGTGGTTCGACAGCAAGTCGAAGGTCGAGGGCATGGACCAGACAAATTCGAATTCGAATATATTAATGACAAGTCAACTAAAAAGAGGTCAAAGTGCAGGCATGACATGACCGGCTAAAGACCAAATGAATTCCTACTGGTAGTCAAATGATAAGCCGACTTGGAGTTGACTGTAACATAATCCTTGGATTTGTGGGATTTGTATCCAATGATATGCATGGATCTGTAACAATTTTTTGGGTGCCAATATTTAGGGGTTTTCCTATTGTAAATCCTATAAAGAAGCGTGTTGTAAGGCCATAAAGGCTAATGCAAAATGAAAAATAATGTTGTAATGCACTTATGCAGGTTAATGCATGTGTAATTGTAGGTTGTTGGTCATGAATATGTAATATGAATTGGCTACAAGGTTGTTCTTGTATAGGCAAGAGGGTATGATATTGATTGTGTCTTAGGTGTGGACCAAGGTTAGACATGAAACCTTTTATTCAAATTGAATAAGACAACAAGAGAGAAGAACGCTCAAAGGAATGCTAGTTTTTCTCGGTTAAGGGTTCTAGGGTAAAATATCAGTGTACTGTGTGATTTCTTGTGTCATTTGCATTCTTGATTAAATTATTCTTTTATTCTACTGGGATTAGTGTGGAAGTGTCTTTCAGTTACTGACATGTGGTATCCGAGCTTAGGTCTGCCCCGACAAGTTAGTTATCAGAGCGGTGTTATGCTTTGGCGAGTATATCAGATCTTGATTTTCCAATCTTGAATATGATAACTAAAATGTAGGTACAATGTTAGGGTCCTAACCCGCACATAGGTAGAGCAATATATTCGGATGTAATAAAGGTCAATATTAATAAGGCCTTTCAATAAAATAGAATAAGGTGGATGTAAGAAAACCTAATAGAAGCTTTCGCTTCTAGAAGGATCTTCCTCTAGATGCTTCTCTTGATAGACATATTTAGTATAAATAAGGGTCGAGGGTATGAAAACCCTAGCTTGGAGATTATTGTAACAGAGCGTTGCTCGACTGGAGGTTGCCCCCTCGAAGAGGCCCGTGAACATTGCTTTATAAATCAAAGTGTTATTTCTGTTGTTGTTCTTATATCATTTCTATGTTATTGTGTAGATTATGCTGGTTATATTACTGTTATTCTACCATTTCTAGCATTTTATTTCTGTTCTGCATACTTTTTATATCGAGTATATTACAAGTGATATCAAAGAACTTTCCTTGGCAGAAATTGTGGGAATTTTTTTTCAAGGTAGAGACGTATTCTAGCGTCTTTAAGCCACAGAGATCTATCATTACGCGCATAAACCCGTGGTTGAGGGATTCATACATGCAAGAAATACAAGTGGTTCTTAAGTGCACATCTATTGGCCACCCTTGTAACCCATGTTGGTACCCCTTCGAGTGGTAGTGCATCAGACAACACCTGTGTATGGATCGGCCTAGATTTTCTAAAGCCCTCTTTAGATAAACTGATCGTTCGCCTGACTACTATAGTGCCACCGAGAAAAACACTCGGGAAGATACTCTCTACTACCTGGGTAGTCGGGTAGTATGGCTAAGGGTACGGTCTATCCTCCTTAGTTAGTGCCCTGAGATATTGGGCCGAGTACTATTGTTGGACCCCACACGTATATCAGAGAGCTATAGCACAGGGCAAACCCTTGTCTATAGAACCCTTGAATACCTAACCCTTGGG
>ML817235.1:154084-168951 GCA_009831015.1 Picea engelmannii | reverse complement strand
TCCCGAAGTGGAACGGGTCATTTCCCTCAATGCTCTCACTGGCTTCTCTGCTCCCCAAACCCTCAAGTTAATTGGTTACATCAAGCATTGGAAGTTCATCATTCTGGTTGATAGTGGAAGCACCCATAATTTTATTCATTGCCACATTGCCCAAGAAACTCATTGCTACATCCATGCCGTCAACAATTTCCAAATTATGATTGCTAATGGTGGTTTCATGAAATGTCGAGGGCGCTGTGAAAATGTGCGTCTCCAAATCAGTGACTACCACCTCAAATCCCATATGTTTTCTATTGACATGGGCGGTTGTGACATTGTGTTGGGTGCAGACTGACTAAGGACTTTGGGTCCCATTCTCATGGATTTTAAGGAATTAACCATGCAATTCAACCAAGAAGGCCACCAATATAAATTCCAAGGCATCATTGTTGGTTCACCTGAGGTCATTAGTTCCCATCTCATGAAAAATTTGCTCAAAAAAGGTCATTCTGGTGTCATTGCCCAACTCCATGACATACAAGCAACAAACACACCCTCGGTGCCACAAGACCTCCAAGCCCTCCTTTCTAAACATCAAATGGTATTTTCCACTCCCCAAGGACTCCCTCCTTTCTATGGTGTTCATGATCATTCCATTCCCCAAGTAACCGGAAGCCTTCCTCTCAATATCCGTCTGTATCGCCACCCCTTTTCACAAAAAAATGAAATTGAGAAAATGGTCCAGGAACTCCTTAATACAGGCGTTATACGCCCTAATACGAGCCCTTACACTTCTCCTGTAGTCATGGTCCTGAAGAAATAAGGTTCTTGGAGAATGTGTCTTGACTTTCGTGCCCTCAACAAATTGACCATTAAAGACAAATTTCCCATTCCTGTCATTGATGACCTCCTGGATGAATTGAGTGGTGCCCAATTCTTTACTAAACTTGATCTTCACTCAGGATATCACCAGATACATATGAAAGAGGCAGACATTCCCAAGATGACCTTTCGAACTCATGAGGGCCACTATGAGTTTTTGGTCATGCCCTTTGGCTTGTGTAATGCCCCCTCCACCTTCCAAAGCCTCATGAATCATGTCTTCCGTCCCTTTCTCCATCATTTTGTCTTAGTTTTCATTGATGATATCCTCATCCATAGAAAAACTTGGAGAGACCATCTTACTCATGTGGATCGAGTTCTCCATCTACTCTCTTAGCACCAACTTTTCCTGAAACAGTATAAATGTGTTTTTGGTGCCTCATAAGTAGAATACTTGGGTCATCTGGTTGGCAAGGATGGCGTCAGGGTGGATCCAAAAAAGATTGAAGCTACGCAATACTAGCCGCACCCAAAGACTCTCAAAAGCTTGCATGGATTTCTAGGCTTAACAGGGTATTATCGCAAGTTTGTTAAGAATTATGGAAAGATTACAACACCTCTCACTGCTCTCCTGAAAAAGAACTCTTTCACTTGGACTCCAACCATTTCTCAAGCTTTTCAAACCTTGAAGATGTCCATGTACACCACTCCGGTTTTGGCCCTTCCTGATTTCACAAAGACCTTTGAGTTTTAATGTGATGCCTCAGGGAAAGGAATCGGTGTTGTCCTTATGCAAGAGGGTCGACCTTTGGCCTTCACTAGCAATCAACTATCTGAAATGAATCTAGGCAAACCCATCTATGAAAAGGAAATGTTGGCTATTCTGCATGCCATTGATATGTGGCACCCTTATCTCTTGGCACAAAGTTTCCAAATTAAGACAGACCATCAAAGCCTCAAGTACTTTCTAGAATAACGCATTTCCTCCCCGGAGCAACAAAAATGGGTGACTAAGATCTTTGGATATGATTATGAGATCATTTACAAGAAAGGAAAATACAATGTGGTGGTGGATGCACTGTCCCAAAAATATGAAGAAGAAGGATCCCTTTTTTCTCTTTCCTTCATTGTACCAGATTGGCTCCAAGCTATTCACCAGGAATGGCTACAAGATCCCAAAAGTTCACATCTGATCCAACAATTGCAGACCAATGCTCCAACTCCCCCAGGGTACTCTTGGCTCTAGGATGAGCTTCAATACAAAGGTCGTTTGTATTTAAGTAAACAATCAAAGCTTAAATCCACGGTACTTTCTAAGCTTCATGATACACCCACAGCGGGGCACTCTGGGTTCACCAAAACCTATGACAGGGTCAAATGTTCTTTTTTTTGGGATGGTGTGAAACAGGACATCCATAATTTTGTCATTGAATGTGATGTGTGTCAATGCAGGAAGGGAGAAACAGTCAAATCCCTGGGCACACTACAACTTCTTCCGATTCCACCTGCTATTTGGAAGGATATCTCTAAGGAATTTATTACCGGCTTACCCAAATCGGGAAATAAATCAGTCATAATGGTGGTTGTGGATCGCCTTTCCAAGTATGCTCATTTTTGCGCTCTTCAACACCCATTTACTGCATCCACGGTGGCTCAAATTTTCATGGACCACATCTTCAAGCTTCATGGCATGCCACACTCTATTGTTTCTGATCGTGACCCAACTTTCACAAACAATTTTTGGCAAGAACCGTTCAAGCTACAGGGAACCCAATTGCATCTCAGCACAACTTATCATCCCCAAACTGATGGTCAAATAGAAGTTGTCAACAAGTGTTTGGAAACATATCTGAGGTGTTTTTCCTCTGAAAAGAAAAATCAGTGGGCTCAATGGTTACCCCTAGCTGAATGGTGGTACAACACTTCCTACCATACAACTACATGCATGACTCCTTTTGAAGCAGTATATGGACAGAAGCCACCTTCAGTTCTCTCATACTTACCGGGTACCTCGAAGGTCCTGGCGGTTGACCAAACACTTACAGTTTGAGAGGATATTCTCGGTACCCTCAAAGAGAACTTGGTCATGGCACATAATCGCATGAAGCAACAAGCAGATCAAGGTCACTCTAAACGTCAATTTGCAGAAGGGGATCGGGTGTTTCTGCGACTGCAACCATACAAGAAAACTTCCCTCAAGGTCGAGCATTGTCAGAAGCTAGCGCCCAAATTTTATGGTCCTTATATAGTTCTCAAGTGTGTGGGACAAGTCGCCTATCAGTTAGTTTTGTCCAGTCATGTTGGACAACTGAGAGGGGGGGTGAATCAATTGTGACCGTGCTTAAACAATTATGCTTATTTTAAATTCTTTGAAGAGCACTTAATGACAATCACAATAATGCAGGAAAGTAAGCAATAGAACATTCGACATCATTGTCACATATGAAATCTACAGAGATAGATATTTCCTAAGGAAACCCATAAAGGGTAAAAACCTCTTCTTCTTTATATGATAAGTAATCTTTACATTCTTTACATTATCATACATATGAGCACCAACTCATAATGAGGCTACAACCTCTGTTTTGCAAGAAGCAACTTGTTGAGAGCACCAACTCTCTATTTTCTCTAGCACCTACTAGAAGGAGGCACCAACTCCCTGGTTTCTCTAGCACCCACTAGAAGGAAGCACCAACTCCCTAATTGTTCCAGCACCAACTGGATGGAAGCACCAACTTCCATTCACACAGGCACCAACCTATATAACAGAGAACAACAGTTCTCCCTTGCACCACCCTGCCACCCTTGATTCTCTGGCTGTAACCAAATGGAAGCTACAACTCCATCTGTTCAAGCACCCACTTGAACCTCTGAGGACAACAGTCCTCCCTAGCACCTCCCTACCACCCTGAAATATAAATATTTTCTACTGAAACTTATTACAGTGATATAATGTTCATCAATGGCTTACCAGTTTCATCACTGCCCTGCTCTGTCTGCCTCACTATCTTCATGCACACATCCTTATGCTTTTTGTTCTTCCGCCTTTTATGCTCTGTGCGCCATGTCCGTTCAATGCACCATTCCTTTTCTTTGCATTTCAGCTATTGCACTTTTCCTCATTCTACACACCTGAATCATCCTCAACAACAACACCATCTCTTCTTTGTTCTGCATACTTATAGTCTCTGTGCACCTTGTGCATGCTATCTCGCCATGCTTTTGCATTTTCTCTCCATCTCCAATGCTCTGCCTCATCATCATGCCAACTCTTCAGCTTCTCTGGCAGTTCAACGCATGCGTCCATCATCACTGGGTGTTATTTCAAGATTCCTTCGCCTCTCGAGTAGTCGATACTCTTTGTCTTCTCTGTTACAGTCGAGCTCAACCTCTATGTTGTAGTTACAGGTTTCAATGCTCTTCCATCTGTCAATCGCCTCTATGACCAGTCTTCATCCCACTGGCAGATTCCTTGAAACTCTTCATCTCCTCTGGCAATCACACTCAAGTCTCTTTGAGTCCTCTGGCAAAAACCATGAGTCATTTCTAGCAGTTACACTCTGAAGTGCAACAGTAGCCCTCCGATCATACTTAAATTAACCTGCACCATTGGATTGAATCCGTAGGCTCTTGCATTTATTTCGCATTTCAACATTCTTGTGGTGAAGATTCTTGATTCTCCATGTCCCAAACTCCAAAATGGAGCTTGTCTCTTCGAGTTCTTCTCTACAGCTCTTCGACGATGTGACCTCCGACGTTGACCAAGGCTTACACCAAAAAGGTGTTTTCACATTTCGCATTTCGAAATTTTGGGACTCCTTTTATGAAGAGTCTCAACTCTTGACTCTTCCAACTCCCGGTATCCAAACCTTTGAAATGGAGTCGGATCAATGGTCCACACTCTTGATGATTCGACTGTCCAAATCTCTTCGTGATTTCGCATATCGTGATTTCGGCATTCTTGATGTGAGAGTTCTTGACAACTCCAAGTCCCGTTATATGAAACTCCGAAATGGAGTCGGATCAACAGAATTTTGGCAATTCTCATTTTGTCATTTTGGGATTCCTGTGGTGAAGAGTCCCGTCGCTTAACTCCTCCAACTCCTGGTATCTGAAGTTCCGAAATGGAGTCGGATCAAAGATACGGTATTTCGTTGTTTCACATTTTGGAAATTCAACATTTTGACATTTCTGTGGTGAAGTGTTTCGACACTTCAACTCCCAGTATCTGAGACTCTGAAATGGAGTTATTTCCTGGTCTGCGAAGCTCTTTGTTGGTGTGCCTATTTCGGGATTTCGGTGTTTCGCATTTTGGCGATTCGACATTTCAGCACTCCTGTGATGAAGTGTTTCGACACTTCAACTCTCGGTATCTGAGACCCCAAAATGGAGTTATTTCCCAGTCTCCGACATTCTTTGTTGGTGTGCCTATTTTGGGATTTCAACGTTTCCCATTTCACAATTCCGAGACTCCTGTAGTAAGAGTTCTTGACATCCCCAACTCCTGGTATTCGAAATCCCGGTATCTGAAACTGTCTCTTGCTTTCGGGATTTCGGCGTTTTGCATTTCGTGATTTCGGGACTCCTGTGGTGAAGTGTTTTGACCCTTCAACTCCTGGTATTTAGAAGTGTCTCCTGCTTTCAGGATTTCAACGTTTCACATTTCACGATTCTGGGACTTGTCATGAGTGTCCTTGACACCTCCACCTCCCGGTATCCGAACCTCCGAAATGGAGTCAAATCAATTTATCCTTGATCTTCCTTGCCTCGCTGTAAACCATCAAATGATCAATCACACTCTTGCACTCTACGTGCACTTCTGCACTTATCCTCTTGAACTTACGTTGTCCTTTTTTTTCCATTGTTGCATACTCTGAACTTGTCATCAATGACAAGCACACCTGCCTGAAAACATGCCAACAATCTCCCCCTTTGGCATTGATGGTAACCCTGAATGACTGCTCTCATCTGTTTCTCCCACTCTTTTTCTCCCCCTTTGACATCAATGTCAAAGAAAACATGCTCCCCCTGAGCTGTTGGAGTATTTTTAGGAGGTATCAGATATTCAATCAATACAAAACTCCCCCTAATAGGATGGACTCTCTTAGGTGTGAGACGGGATGACACCTAGCTTCTGTCAAAGGTATTCAAATGCTGTCTTGTCTAGGGGTTTAGTAAAGATGTCTACAATTTGTTCTGTGGTTGGAATGTAATGGACCTGAACAATCTGATTGGTGAGATGCTCTCTCAGAAAATGGTATTTTATGGGAATATGCTTGGTCTTGGAGTGGAATAAGGGATTCTTGGGCACACTGATGGCACTAGTGTTATCACAATGAATTGGGATCGGTGCAGCGTATTTTACCTTTAAGTCTGCAAGTGTCTGAATCATCCATAAAACCTGAGTGCAACAGGTAGCAACAACAATGTACTCTGCCTCTGTAGTTGATAAAGAAATGGAACTTTTCTTTTTACTAAGCCATGCTACTAATGAGTCACCCGGGAAGAATGCTCCTCCACTGGTGCTTTTTCTCTCATCAACATAGTTTGCCCAATCTGCATCTGAATAAGTAGTTAACTGAAAATTATGATTTCTAGGATACCACAAACCATAAGTCATTATTTCTTTCAAATACCTGAATTTCCTTTTGACAGCTAGCAAATGACTCTGTTTAGGTGTAGACTGATATCTTCCCACTATTCCAACAACATGCATTATGTCTGGGTGATATGCTGTGATGTACAACAAGCTGCCTATCATTGACCTATATGAACTTTGATCAACATTAGGTGAGCCATCATCTTTGCTTAATTTGCATACAGTAACCATAGGTGTGCCCATAGGTTTAGAATCTTCCATTTGAAACCTTTTCAACATTTCTATTAGATATTTTTCTTGAGAAATGAACATCCCTTCAGACCTCTGAGTAATTTTCATACCAAGAAAAAATGACAGTTCACCTATCATAGACATTTCAAACTCAGACTCCATGGTAGAAGCAAACCATTGTACCAATGGATCCTTATTACATCCGAAGATGATTTCATCTACATAGACCAACACAATGAACAAATCATTACCCTTTGTTTTGATATATAGATTGTTGTCTACTATTCCTCTCTTGAACCCTTTGTCTTTTAGATACGTATCCAGTCTGTGATACCAGGCACGAGGGGCTTGTTTTAACCCATATAAAGATTTCTTTAGCTTGCATACTAAGTTAGGGTTATCAGACAATTCGAAACCCTCAGGTTGTTCCATATAGACTTCTTCATTTAAATCTCCATTTAGAAAAGATGACTTGACATCCATTTGATAGACTTTAAACCTTTTATGACAAGCATAGGCAAGAAATATTCTGATAGCTTCTAATCTTGCTACGGGAGAAAAAGTTTCATCAAAATCCAGTCCTTCTACTTGAGCATAGCCTTTACAGACCAATCTTGCTTTGTTCCTGACAACTTGTCCCTACTCATTCAACTTATTCTTAAATATCCATTTGGAACCAATGATATTTTTACCTTCAGGTCTATGAACCATCTCCCACGTATTGTTTTTCTCAATCCAATCAAGTTCATCATTCATTGCTTTAACCCAATGGTCATCTTTGCTAGCTTCATTAAAATTCTTGGGTTCCAGCATGGATATGAAAGCTATATGTGATTGCTTAGTATTTTTTATTATCTTTCTCCTGGTTTGTACACCTTTGTCTTTTTGACCAATTATCTGACTTGCAGGATGATTCTTTTGAGTGATTCTGGAGGAGGAATTTGAAGAAGCATGATGATTTGAGTCTGTCTGAGTATCTGTGTCTTCATCTGATTCAGAATCTTCATTTTCTGATTCTTGGACCTGTTCATCTTCAGCTTTAGTTGTGTCCTTTGTAGAAGACTCATTATTGTACACCTCTCTTGCTGGGATTCCTTCATCAACTTTTACGTCAATACAATCAACCATTTTATGCAGCCTCTTATTATAGCATCTGTAACATTTACTGTTTGTAGCGTACCCTAAGAAGATACCTACATCAGCCCTGTCATCATATTTTCCAAGGTTTTCATCATTATTCTTTATGTAACATTTACTCCCAAAGACTTTGAAGTGTTTGATTGAGGTAGGTCTCCCATACCATAGCTCATAAGGTGTCTTGTCACTTTGTGGTCTAAGGTGGGATTTGTTAAGAACGTGGACTGTTGTGTGTATTGCTTCTACCCACTAGGTTTGACCAATGTTCTTCTCATTCATCATTGACCTGGCCATTTCTTGCACTGTTCTGTTTTGCCTCTCAACTACTCCATTTTGTTGTGGAGTTCTTAGGATTGTGTATTCTCTCTTGATCCCATGCTTATCACATAATTCCTTGAAATCACTTGACATAAACTCTCCTCCTCGGTCTGATCTTACTGCCTTTAACCTCTTGCATGCTTGAGTCTCAGTTAAAGCCTTAAATATTTTAAACTTCTCAAATGCTTCAACTTTTTCCTTGAGAAATGCAACCCAAGTAAGTCTGGAGTAATCATCAATAATCGACATGAAGTAGTTTTTTTTCCCTGTGCCTTCCTGTCTTGATGGTCCACATAAATCCATATGAACTAGTTGGAGTGGTTTCTCTATTGAAGTAAATCTCTTGGACTTAAATTGTGTCATGGTTAGCTTTCCTACTTGGCAGGGTTTACACATTGAATCTTGGGGCTTTGATATTCTCATAAGATCTTTACTGCCTCAAGATTTTTGAGTTTGATTAGGTGGTCAAAGTGTAGATGTCCAAGTCTCTTATTCCATAACCAAATTTCATCATGTTTGCTTAGTTGACACTCTTCTCTATTTTCTTTCAGCACATATATGTTATTTTCTGTCCTTATGCCTTTAGCCACCACTTTTCCTGAGTTTATAGACTTTATTTTTTAGTCCTTGGATGTGAACACCACTTCACATCCTCTGTCATACATTTGACTTACACTAAGCATATTATGTTTCAACCCATCTACAAGTAGAACATCTTAGGCTTTTCCTTTTCCATTACTTAAACTCACCATCCCTTTGCCCTTTATTTTACCTGGAGCATCATTTCCAAAGGTTATGTTTCCTGAATTTCTTTCACTTAGAGATAGAAATGTACCTTTGTCTCCTGTCATATGTTTGGAGCATCCACTGTCTATATACCAAGGGTTTTCTTTTCTTTGAGATGACAACACTAATCCACACTTATCACTTTATTTCTTCTTCCAAACCTTGACATTTTCAGTAGGGGAATTCAAATCTGGTTCATAGTTCCTTAATCGGCAGTCAACAGATTTATGTCCATAGTTATGACAGATGTAGCATTCAATCTCATTGTTCAATAGGTCAAAGTTATTGTTGCAGCATTGTCTACTCATTGACTGTGAAGTTTTGTTACTTGGTTGTATCATTCTTTGTTGTGGCAAGTATTTATTCCTTTGAAATCTTAATTTCTCATGTCTAAGTCTTAAGGAACAATTTACAGCTTTGTGACCAAAGTTAGAACAGTAGAAACAATAGCCATAGAAAAATTCTTTGTACCTGGAAAATGGTTGTCTTCTTTGAGCAAATGGATTTCTTTCATGCTGATGACGTCTTTCAGTAGGGAGCGCATTATTTCTTTGTTCTACAGATTCATTCCTGGAACCCTTTTCTTTACTCGTCCTGGGCAGCTGATTGTCTTCCTTTGTTTCTGCAGGTTTGTTGTTGTCATTGGTTGTAGATTTGACAAACTTGATGGGTTCTTCATTTCTTGGCTTACCACTACTTGATCCCTCTTCATAACCTAGACCAGTTTTTAGCTTTGGATTCCTTTGTTGATTTAGAATGGTGGCTAATCCTTCTGAGGCTTTGATACTTGAAATTTTTTTATGATACAAGGCTTGAAACTTCTCCAACTCTTTCCTAGTTTTCACTACTTCTTCTTCCAGAGATTTACATCTTGCCTTCCTTTCTGATAACTGTTGTTTCAGAATGTCCTCGATTTTCTTTGCCTCTTCTAATTCTACTTTTAGCAGGGCAAAGTCTTCATCAGGCTATTTACTATCTTTCACGAACTGTATCAACAATTGTTTTTTCTTTCTGTTCTTAATTCTGAGTCTGTCAATCTCTTCTAGTGCACTGATAAGTTCTCCTTCTATATCAACCACAACCTCTTCTTCATTAGCCTCACTTCCTGTTCCTTTATTATCATAATCCTCTTTGGCCATAAGTATGAAGTCATTTAGTTTATCTTCAATAGAGGAGTCATTGTCTTCATCATCTGAAGGATCATCATCATTGTTTACACAAATACTTTTCTTCTTAAAATTATTCTCTTAAATAAATTTATGTGTTTGTGCTTCTCCTCATCATCACATTTCTGATCCTTTCCTTTGTGAGGACATTTATTTGCAAAATGACATATCTTACCACAGTTGAAACATTTGAAAGGTAGTTTACCTTTGTATTTGCCTAATCCCTTCTTCAGTCTCTTCACAAATTTTTCTTCAATTTCATCAGGCTCATAATCCTCATTCTTGTCTGCTTTAAATGATGCTTCTATGGAGGTGGGTTTATCTTTACCTATTCTCATTTCATATGTAGTCAATGTTCCTAGAAGTTGATCAAACTCCAAGGTTTTTAGATCATTAAGTTCTTCTAGCAGAAACCTTTGGGTTGAACCTATCTGGTAGAGATCTCAAAATTTTCTGAACTAATGAAGGTTCCTCAATTTTTTCACCAAGTGCTTTCATTGCATTTACCAGTTCTTCAACTCTCAGAAAGTATTTTCCAACAGTTGCATCTTCTTTCATCTTCAGCTGTTCAAATTGTACTTTGTAGATTTGAAGCTTGGTGTCCTTTACGTTCTCATTACCTTCATAACTACTAATGAGTTTGTCCCACATTTCTTTGGCAGTTCCTAGGTGCATAACTTTTACAAATTCTGCTTCTGAAAGCCCACTCGAGATAGCATTCATAGCCTTAGCATTGAAGCTAAATTCTATCTTGTCATCCTTATTAGCTAGTACAACTAGCTTTACATAACTAGTATCTACCACATCCCAGACATCTGCACCTAAATCCATTATGTAAGTTCTCATTCTAGCTTTCCAGAAGGCAATGTTTGTTCCATTGAACAGAGGGGCCTTATTGGCTAAATTTCCTTCATGGACTGACATGTTTAAGCTCTAGGATCTACCCTTAGATGAAAGGGGTCGGCTTTGATACCAATTGTTGCACAACTGAGAGGGGGGGTGAATCAGTTGTGACCATGCTTAAACAATTATGCTTATTTTAAATTCTTTGAAGATCACTTAATGACAACCACAATAATGTAGGAAAGTAAGCAATAGAACATTCAGCATCATTGTCACATATGAAATCTACAGAGACAGATATTTCGTAAGGAAACCCATAAAGGGTAAAAACCTCTTCTTCTTTATATGATAAGTAGTCTTTACATTCTTTACATTATCATACATATGAGCACCAACTCATAATGAGGCTACAACCTCTATTTTGCAAGAAGAAACTTGTTGAGAGCACCAACTCTCTGTTTTCTCTAGCACCTACTAGAAGGAGGCACCAACTCCCTGGTTTCTCTAGCACCCACTAGAAGGAAGCACCAACTCCCTAATTGTTCTAGAACCAACTGGATGGAAGCACCAACTTCCATTCACACAGGAACCAACCTGTATAATAGAGAACAATAATTCTCCCTTGCACCACCTTGCCACCCTTGATTCTTTGGCTGCAACCAGATGGAAGCTACAACTCCCTATGTTCAAGCACCCACTTGAACCTCTAAGGACAACAATCCTCCCTAGCACCTCCCTACCACCCTGAAATATAAATCTTTGCAACTGAAACTTATTACAATGATATAATGTTCATCAATGGCTTACCAGTCTCATCACTATTCTGCTACACTGCCCTGCTCTGTTTGCCTCACTGTCTTCATGCACACATCCTTGCGCTTTTTGTTCTTCTGCCTTTTATGCTCTTTGTGCCATGTCCATTCAATGCACCATTCCTCTTCTTTGCATTTCAGATGCTGCACTCTGCCTCACTCTTCACACATGAATCATCCTCAACAACAACACCATCTCTTCTTTTTTCTGCATACTCATAGTCTCTATGCACCTTGTGCATGATATCTTTCCATTCTTCTGCATTTTCTCTCCATCTCCAGTGCTCTGCCTCATCATCATGCCAACTCTTCAGCTTCTCTGGCAGTTCAACGCATGTGTCCATCATCACTGGGTGTTATTTCGAGATTCCTTCACCTCTCCAACAGTCGAGACTCTTTGTCTTCTCTGTTACAGTCAAGCTCAACCTCTCTGTTACAGTTACAGGCTTCAACGCTCTTCCATTTGTCAATAGACTCTATGACCAGTCTTCATCCCACTGGCAGATTCTTTGAAACTCTTTAGCTCCTCTAGCAATCACACTCAAGTCTCTTCGAGTCCTCTGGCAGAAACCATTAGTCGTTTCTAGCAGTTACACTTTGAAGTGCAACAATAGCCCTCCGATCATACTTAAATTAACCTGCACCGTTGGATTGGATCCGTAGGATTTTGCGTTTATTTCGCATTTCGACATTTCAGAATTTCGGCATTCTTGTGGTGAAGAGTCTCGATTCTCCATGTCCCAAACTCCAAAATGGAGCTTGTCTCTTCGATTTCTTCTCTACAGCGTTTCGACGATGTGACCTCCAGTGGTGACCAAGGCTTACACCAAAAAGGTGTTTTCACATTTCGCATTTCGGAATTTTGGGACTCCTTTGATGAAGAGTCTCAACTCTTGACTCTTCCAACTCCCGGTATCTGAACCTCCGAAATGGAGTCAGATCAATGGTCCACACTCTTGATGATTCGACGGTCCAAATCTCTTCGTGATTTCGCATATCACGATTTCAGCATTCTTGATGTGAGAGTTCTTGACAACTCCAAGTCCCAGTATCTGAAACTCCAAAATGGAGTCGGATCAACGACATTTTGGCAATTCGTGTTTCACCGTTTCGGGACTCCTGTGGTGAAGAGTCTCTGTGCTTAACTCCTCCAACTCCCGATATCCGAAGTTCCGAAATGGATTCAGATCAAAGATCCGATATTTCATTGTTTCACATTTCAGCGATTCGACATTTCAGCACTTCTATGGTGAAGTGTTTCGACACTTCAACTCCCGGTATCCGGGAAATGGAGTTATTTCCCGGTCTGTGAAGCTCTTTGTTGGTGTGCCTATTTCAGGATTTCAGCATTTCGCATTTCGACGATTCGGTATTTTGGCACTCATGTGATGAAGTGTTTCGACACTTCAACTCCTGGTATCCGAGACCTCGAAATGGAGTTATTTCCCAGTCTGCGACATTCTTTGTTGGTGTGCCTATTTCAGGATTTCGGCGTTTTGCATTTCGCGATTCCGAGACTCCTGTAGTAAGAGTTCTTGACATCCCCAGTTCCCGGTATCCGAAATCCCGGTATTCGAAACTATCTCCTGCTTTCGGGATTTTGGTGTTTCGCATTTCGCGATTTTGGGACTCCTGTGGTGAAGTGTTTTGACCCTTCAACTCCCGGTATCTAGAACTTTCTCCTACTTTCGAGATTTCTGCGTTTCTCATTTCGAGATTCTGGGACTTGTCATGAGTGTCCTTGACACCTCCACCTCCCGGTATCCAAAACTCCGAAATGGAGTCGGATCAATTTATCCCCGATCTTCCTTGCTTTCCTGTAAACCATCAAATGATCAAGCACACTCTTGCACTCTACGTGCACCTCTCCACTTATCCTCCTGAGCTTACGTTGTCCCTATTTTACCATCACTGCATACTCTGAACTTGCCATCAATGACAAACACACCTTCCTGAAAACATGCCAACAAGTCATTCAAAGCTACATCCTATTTTTCATGTTTCATGCTTAAAGAAGGTGATTGGAACTAGGTGCCAAATTCAAACCAACCTTCCTGAGTTAGTTGAAGAAGGATCCATTTGGTTACAGCCATAAGCAATTTTGGACCAGCGTGAGCGTCGCCTGTGTCAGAGAACCATCAAGGAAGTGCTAGTCCAGTGGAAAGATACAACTCCAGCATATGCCACTTGGGAACCAACTACCATTCTGCAGTAGTTTCCATATCTCAAGCCTTGAGGACAATGTTGTTTTTAAGGGGGCGGACATGTTAGGGTCCTAACCCACACATAAGTAGAGCAATATATTCAGATGTAATAAAGGTCAATATTAATAAGGCCTTTCAATAAAATAGAATAAGGCGGATGTAAGAAGACCTAATAGAAGCTTCTGTTTCTAGAAGGATCTTCCTCTAGATGCTTCTCTTGATAGACATATTTAGTATAAATAAGGGTCGAGGGTATGAAAACCCTAGCTTGGAGATTATTGTAATAGAGCGTTGCTCGACTGGAGGTTGCCCCCTCAAAGAGGCCCATGAACATTTCTTTCTAAATAAAAGTGTTATTTATGTTGTTGTTCTTATATCATTTATGTGTTATTGTGGAGATTATGTTGGTTATATTACTGTTATTCTGCCATTTCTAGCATTTTATTTATGTTCTGCATACTTTTTATATCTGGTATATTACATATAGTAAGAGTCACAAGTCATAAAAAATTTAAATATCGTGGTAAACAATGGGGAGCAATTCCATAATAGAGATGGAAAAATTCAACCAGCAGAATTTTGAGCTTTGGAAGCTTAAAATGGAAGATCTTATTGCAAATCGAGAATAATGGACAATGGTTTGTTCAGGTACCCAGCCGACAGGCATGTCAACGGAAGAATGGGAGAAACTTGAAATAAGTGCAAGGTAACACCATCAAATGCTCTTTATGGAAGGAATCACTCCATAGGCCATGTTTTCTACAAGACAATACAATTCAACACATATCCAATATAATGATACTCGTGTGTATTTATAATTTTTCATCAGTATTATTAGGGGTCTTATACCAACTACCCATTATTATTATATTCTTTCATTTTAATTACATAGTGGTCCTATTCCATTATTGTGGCCACATTACATTCATTATCCCCTTGGGTACATCCCTAGGTACCCCATATTATCCTC